>CAUYPK010055119.1:0-38035 GCA_963574355.1 Loris lydekkerianus
CTCCTGGGGTCCAGAAGTCCCTTGCTGGCTCTCTGTATCCTCAAAGGGATGATCGTAGGCAGGTCCCACCGGCCAGAGATGTCTGGAGTCTTGTCTCCCCAGATTCGCCAGGCCCAGTTACAGGGAAGCTGTTACTCAGCCGCCATCTTTAATCCACCCTCATAAGCAAGGATCGGTATTTTCTTTTAAATGCAGCTTTCATTTTGTTGGCAGTCTTAGAGTCTTCTGCTGTCTCCTCATTGGTCCTTGCTACCTTTTCTTTTATTTTTTTCTTTTAGACAGAATCTCAAGCTATTGCCCTGGGTGGAGTGCCATGGTGACATCATAGTTCACAGCAACCTCCAATTTGTGGGCTCAAGCAGTCCTCCTGCCTCAGTTTTTTGTATTTTTAGTAGAGATGGGGGGGGGGGTCTCTGGCTCAGGCTGGTCTCAAACTCATGAGCTCAAGCAATCTAGCCGCCTCGGCCTCCCAGAGTGCTAGGATTATAGGTATGAGGCACCATGCTCGGCCTCTTGTCCTCTTCAAAGAATCTCTCCAGCAATGTGGTTGGTTTATTGTTTGTGTTTTGGGATAGAGTCTCACTTTCTTGCCATGGGTAGAGTGCCATCGTGTCATAGCTCACAGCCAACCTCAAACTCTTGGGCTCAAGCCACCCTCTTGCCTCAGCATTCCTAGTAGCTGCCACAATACCCAGCTAATTTTTAGAGACGGGATCTCGCTCTGGCTCAGGCTGGTCACAGAAGATCCACGCTCCTTGGCCTCCCAGAGTGCTAGGATTACAGGCATGTAAGGTTTGTTTTTTACTCATTTTTGCCAGGGTTAGCTTGTGGGCTTACCCAAACTGTGACTCAGACAAATGTGCAGTGTGGGAAAATAAAATAATGGGTGGGTTACATGTGAACTAAAGTGTCAGATTCTGACTTAAAGCCTGTCACCAGATGCAGATGTATGTTGAAGCACATGAACTCACTTGCCACTATAAAGCCTGTCACTAGACGCAGCTTGTCACTTGCCACTCACTGATAGGGTTTGATACGAATCTTTCAAGCAATTGATTTATTATGGTCTCTATGCAAACGTCTCTGCTAGTGATAATCTGTATTTGCAGCGGCTCTCCAGCACCAGCATCACCACCTCAGCTCTACCTCAGATCATCTATTCTCATATGGAGTGTGCAGCCTGGGTTCCTCACATGCACAGCGCCCAGTAGGGTTCGCTCCTATGAGAATCTAGTGCTGGGGCTGATCTGACAGGAGGCGGAGCTCAGGCGGTGACCTGAGCGATGGGGAGTGGCTGGAAATACAATGAAGCTTCCCTCACCCACCCACTGCTCACCTCCTGCTGTGCGGCCTGCTTCCTAATAGGCCGTGGACTGGAGGGTTGGAGGCCACATGGCTATGCCATCTAGGTTTGTCTAACTACACGCCACGATGTTGAAATTGCCCAGGGATGCATTTCTTAGACTCTATCCCTGTTGTTAAGCAACACACGACAGTATTCTCATTAAGATATGCAGTGGGAGGAATGGTGCCCCCCAAACTGTGTGTTCCCCTAATCCCTGGAACCAGTGCTGTTGCCTTGAGTGGCAAAGAATGAACATTCCCTTATATGGTATGCTAAAATATGGGATTAAATTAAAGATCTTGCGAAAAGATTATCTGAGTGGGCCCTAAATAGAATCGCCGGGCTGGTGGCCTCCCTCAGGAGGCCACACCATTCTATGGTTCCTTTTCTCTGCCACCATCTTCCCTCCTCACACACCTGTTATCTGCTCTCTTCTCTCCTTCTCATCGCTACCCCTACTTTCTTCCCTTTCTGTAATGTAAAATAAATTTATAGTCTAATCTTGGCCTAGAGAAAGTCTTTTCTCATTCCGGGAGCACCTACTGAACAGCTGAGCATTTTCCAAATCTATCATTTGGTGGCCAATATGGGGACTTCAGAAAATCACTTCTCTACCTCTACAGGGAGAAGTCACCTTTCTCCCTGTCAGGGAACTGTCTCTTTCTCTTCCGGATTGTGAAGCTATTTCAATAAAAAAAAATTTTTAAGAAAAAAAAAATGAATAAAAATAGTATCACTTTTTTTTTTTTTTTTTAGCCAGGGTCTTGCTCTGTCACTTGGGCTAGAGAGCATTGGCATCACCATAGCTCACAGCAACCTCACATTCCTGGACTCCAGCCATCCTTCTGCCTCAGCCTCCTGAGTGGCTGGAACTACTCGGTGTATGCCACCACACCCAGCTAATTTTTCCAATTTTTGTACAAACAGGGTCTTACTCTTCACAGGCTGGTCTTGAATTCTTGGCCACAGGATCCTCCCACTTTGGCCTCCAAAAGTGCTGGGACCACAGGCGTGAGCCACTGCACCCAGCCTGATATCATGTTTTACAAGAGGGAGATTTGAGACAGAAGAGGAAGAGGCAAATGGTAGAGTAAAGCTACCACAAGTCAAGGAAACTCAGAGCCACTGAGCTGGAAGAGGCAACATGGGAATTCTCCCCCAGACCCTGCCGAGGGAGAGCAGCCTTCATTTCAGATTTCTGGTTCCAGAATCATGTGAGAATAAACTTTTGTTGTTTAAAGCCATTAAATTTGTGGCAATTTTCTCAGGAAATAAATACAGGATCCAAGTAAAATCTTTGCATCACCTTTGGTTTATTATGTCTCTTTAATTCAATGAAAGTTTCCCTCATTATTAGAGTAACTGGGTTTTCCTGTGAAACATTTGGTTTATAGCTCTTTGGAGGTGTTTAATTCCTCTATCCCTTATATTTCAGTAAACTGGTAAGTTCCATCTACTGGGTAATTAGATTCAGGTTTCATTTATTAAGCTAGGTACGTCATTAGTGGCCCTGTTCTACTGCATCACGTAGCACATAATACCTGCTTGTCCCTCTTAGAGCTGCTAAGATTGATCAGTAGCTCAGGCCAGTTGGCAACTATCCATTATAATGTTTCTCATCATGGTTTTAAATTTAACTGAAGATCCATTATTTCATTAAGAGGTAAAAAATGGTTATTTGTTAATTCTATCATTCTTCCTGTGTTCATTAGCTTGAAAATCACAATTAGCTTGAAAATAAACAAAATGTTCTTATCAATTATTTGCTTACCCTAAAGTGTAGCTCATATAGGAAATGATATATAATGTTCTGATTCCTTGTAATTATTGTGTGTGGGGTTCAAAGTATTCCATGTTAGGTTCCAATGTCTTTTTGACAGGAACCCACAAGGCTGATTTTTATCATTTACAAATACAATAAAAGCTTGTCTTAACTATTTCCTGCCTCAGATCTTGAACTGACCATTTCTTGATGGTGTCTTGATCCCTTCCCTTCCCTTTCCCCTTCCCATCCCTTCCCTTCCCATCCCATCCCTTCCCCTCCCCTCCCCTCCCATTGGAGTCTCATTTTGTCACCCTTGGGAGAGTGCTGTTGCATCACAGCTCACAGCAACCTCAAACTCTTGGACTCAAGTGATCCTCTTGCCTCAGCCTCCCAAGAAGCTGAGACTACAGCTGACTACCACAACATCTGGTTATTTTTAGAGACGGGATCTCTCTCTTTCTTAGGCTGATCTTGAACTCCTGAGCTCAAGCAATTCACCCACCTCAGCCTCCCAGAGTACTAGGATTACAGGTATAAGACACTGAGCTCGGCCGTCACATGGCCACATCTTACTGCAGGGGACATGAGGCAACTGTCTGGTAGGGTGTCTAGCAAGAAGAAAACAGAGACTTGGCTGGTCCGAGGTGACTCACACCTGTAACTGAGCACTCTGGGAGGCTGAGACAGTTGCATTGCTTGAGCTCAGGAGTTTGAGACCAGCCTGAGCAAGAGCGAGGCCCTATTTCTACTAGAAAAAACTAGCCAGGTGTGGTGGGTGCCTGTATTCCCAGCTACTTGGGAGGCTGAGGCAAGAGGATGGCTTGAGCCCAAGAGTTTGAGGTTGCTGTGAGCTATGACATGACAGCACTCTACCCAGAGTGACAAAGTTAGACTCTGTCTCCAAAAAAACCCCAGTTTTATTTAGCAGCTAGCACTCTGCCACAATAACACTTTTTGTCCTATTAGTGACACTTCTTTCTCCTCCACTGTCCCTATATACATTTCACACATTTTCGGCTTTGTTAAGGTAATGTGTGTTCTGAAACTTTATTATTATTATTATTTATTATTATTTTTTGAGACAGAGTCTCAAGCTGTTGCCCTGGGTAGAGGGCTGTGGCATCACAGCTCACAGCAACCTCCAACTCCTGGGCTCAAGTGATTCTCCTGTCACTGCCTCCCAAGTAACTGGGACTACAGGTGCCCACCACAATGCCCGGCTATTTTTTGGTCACAACCATCATTGTTGTTTGGCGGGCCCAGGCTGGATTTGAATCCGTGGCTCAGGTGTATGTGGCTGGCACCTTAGCTGCTTGAGCCACAGGCGCTGAGCCATATTATTATTATTATTTTATTTTATTTTATTTTTTTGAGACAGACCCTCAAGCTGTAACCCTGGGTAGAGTGCTATGGAATCACAGCTCACAACAACCTCCAACTCCTGGGCTTAGGCGATTCTCTTGCCTCAGCTTCCCGAATAGCTGGGACTATAGGCGCCCGCCACAATGTCTGGCTATTTTTTTGTTGCAGTTTGGCTTGGGGTCAGGTTCGAACCTGCCACCCTCAGTATATGGGCCTGGCGCCCTACTCACTGAGCCACAGGCACCGCCAGGAACTTTATTATTATTACTATATTTTGCTTCCAATGTAAGGGTAATTTTTTTTTTTGTTTGTTTCTTTTTTTGTAGTTTTTGGCTGGGACTGGGTTTGAACCCGCCACCTCCAGCATGTGGGGCTGGTGCCCTACTCCTTTGAGCCATAGGCGCCGCGTGGTAATTTCTGATAGTTAAATTCAAGTGTAAATTGAGGTATAATTCAGCTTTAAATTTAGATTTACAATTTAAGCATTTCTGGTTTGGTTTCAGTGCTTTTAGTCTTTTTTTTTTTTTTTTTTTTTTGCAGTTTTTGCAGTTTTTGGCTGGGGTTGGGTTTGAACCCTCCACCTCCAGTATATAGGGCTGGTGCCCTAGTCCTTTGAGCCACAGGCGCCACCCTGCTTTTAGTCTTTTTAAAACGTGAGCATTAGCTTTATTTTTCAGTTAGCAGAAAGCATTTTCACCTAATTACATTCAAGAAGGGCACAGGAATATTTTTACCTTGTAAATAAGAGAATTTTTCTGAAGCTTTCACACATGAAAGATAATTTGGAGATAAAAATTCTTGAGTCAGGGCGGTGCCTGTGGCTCAAAGGAGTAGGGTACTGGCCCCATATACCAGACGTGGCGGGTTCAAACCCAGCCCTGGCCAAAAACTGTAAAAAAAAAAAAAAAAATTCTTGAGTCAGAGCTCTTTTTCTCAAAACTTGTTTTCTGTCATTTAACATTAAACAGAGATAACTCAAAGTAGCTTGATTTGTCTGTTTGAGAGGTAGATTTTTGAGGGGATGGGTGTGAATCCTATTAGGATTTTTCTTTTGTAGAGACAGTCTCACTTTATCACCCTTGGTAGAGTGCTGTAGCATCACAGCTCACAGCCACCTCCAACTCCTGGGCTTAGGCGATTCTCTTGCTTCAGCCTCCCGAGTAGCTGGGCCTACAGGTGCCCGCCACAACGCCCAGCTATTTTTTGGTTGCAGTTTGGCCAGGGCTGGGTTTGAACCCACCACCCTTGGTATATGGGGCCAGTGACCTACTCACTGAGCCACAGGCACTGCCCTCTATTAGGATTTTTATTCTCAACAAAAATATGCCTGAATCTTTCTAGGTCTGAATCTCTATTTTTGGTGTTCTAACCAAGTACAAAATACTAATAGCTTCAACAACACAGAATTGGGCAGCACCTGTGGCTCAGTGAGCAGGGCGCCGGCCCCATATACAGATGGTGGCAGGTTCAAACCCAGCCCCGGCCAAACTGCAACAAAAAAAATAGCCGGGCATTGTGGCGGGTGCCTGTAGTCCCAGCTACTGGGGAGGCTGAGGCAAGAGAATCGCCTAAACCCAGGAGTTGGAGGTTGCCGTGAGCTGTGATGCCATAGCACTCTACCAAGGGTGATAAAGTGAGACTCTGTCTCTAAAAAAAAAAATGTTAAAAAAACAAATAAACAAACAAAAAAATAAGACAGAATTCTCTCCAGTGCCATTGTGAGCCCAGGTCGCCCTCAACTGGCACGTGTCTCCACCATGTTCAGAGCTGTGCTTAGCACTTGGTTTCCGCGTGGTGTTTCTGCTTTGCAGTGGCTCCGCCCATCCACATCTGCTGTTCCATAGAGTGAGAAGGGGAAGAGGGGTGTATCTCCTTGCCTTCCAGGGACATGTCCTGGAGATAGTAGGCATTTTCCTGTCTTTTTTTTACGGTGGTCCCTTGAAACCATGCACTGAAAGTTTCTCATTCTAGTTCTGCTTAGCTTATAATTATTGCCAATTTCTCTTGCTTTTTGACGTTTAGCTGTTTGGGTTTTTAAAGTCTGTTTTTGGTGCTCAATGAGAAATTCTAAGAAGGGACACTGAAGGCTACTAATCAGAAGCCATTTTCGATTAAGCAGTCCCTTATACTTAAAATTAGAATACAAGACTATGGTGTCAAGCTGTTTACAGATGAGGAGGCTTGTCTGTAAAAGGCTGTGATATGCACTGCGGGCTGCAGGTAGTGTGCAGGTGAGGAGGGAACACACTTGCAGCCTGGACTTCCTGTTGAGAAAGTGACACTCCGGTAAAAGGGAAGGAAATCTGGACAAGAATATGAGGGTACGAGGGTACAGCCTCCCTGGAACGGTGCAGAGTGCTGCCCTGGGGCCTTCTCCTTCCACAGCTTCTGTTTTCTGAGCCCCCCACATGGACCACCAGTTGCCCTGTGGTTTCCATAGGAATAGGAGCAGGAGCGGACAGTCGTGGTCCTCCTTGACGAGGTAATTGAAAGCAAGTCCTATGGAACAGGGATGACTGCAGGAGCTGAGGAGGGAGGAGACAGCCAGGAGAGTTCTCCCAGGTAAAGCATAGCAGGTGCTTTGTGTGGTTTGACTGCAGCGACAACAGGTTTTAGATCAGTGGAAGAACTAAGACTGCTGGCTTTGGGAGCTGCATCTGCCTTGCTGGATGGGCAGTCATTAGTAGAGAGCTTTTAGAGGACATTTATGCCACCTAAATATAGACTGAGGGCCTTTAAGGCCCTCTCCCAGTACTGCTGTTAAGAGAAGCCAGGGTTGAAAATAGTTTTTTTTTTTTTTAGACAGAGTCCCACAGTGTCACAGCTCAGAGCAACCTCCAACTCTCAGGCTTAAACAATTTTCTGGCCTCAGCCTCCCAAGTAGCTGGGACCACGGTCACCCGCCACAACGCCCAGCCATCTTTTGTTGCAGTTGTCATCATTGTTCTAGCTGGCCTGGGCCGGGTTTGAACCTGCCAGCCTCGGTGTATGTGGCTGACGCCGTAACCACTATGCTATGGGTGCCCGAGTCCACGGAGGGCCACTGGAATCACTCTTGTGACTGTGGGAGGATCAGGGACATTCAGGAGTTGTAGAAGTCAGGGAATGTTTTATATTGGAAATTGTTGTAATTACAAATTTAATGAAGTAAGGATCAGAGGAGTTTAGTGTTTGATTCAAGAGTTTTCTCTGATCTCTGGGAAATGGGAATGTCCTTCACCGTATTGTCAGCCACATCTGAGAGATCAGAAGTGCAGTCCTAAAATTCAGTAATAGAAACAAACCAAGCACCTTGGGTCCATGACCAGATCACTGCTTTTATAAGAGAATACAGAGACCACTGAGATCAAGTTACAATGTAATTGTCTATGAGGTTTTTCCCCTTAGGCTAGCTGTTTCTGTGAGAGCAAGAGCTGGTAATAACCCTCAATTATGGTTTCTAGAAAGACAGTGGCTATGTGGCTGATGTGATCAGCTAGACTAGAAAATTAACATGTATGGGATAGGTCTTATATTACTGTTCATCAGTACCTTCAGGGGAGTGAAGAGAGGCGATACAGGGCCAGCAGTGTGATTAGACCAGTGATTTTCAACTGGTGTGCCATGAAAAATTTTAAAGATCATTAATTAAATTATTTTCAAAAGAAGTTCAAAGCACAGTAAATATATTCTTTTTTAACTTTTAAAAAATCAATATAATTTAAGTGTGTCATGAAAGTTAAACAATAGGTTCAAGTGTGCTGTGAGATAAAAAAAGGTTGAAATGGCTCTGCACCCGTAGCTCAGTGGTTAGGACGCCGGCCACATACACTATGCTGGAGAGTTCAAATCTCGCCCCAGGCCTGCTAATAATAATGACAATTGCAACAAAGAAATAAAAAATAGCCAGGCCTTGTGGCAGGTGCTTGTAGTCCCAGCTACTTGGGAGGCTGAGGCAAGAAAATCACCTAAGCCCAAGAGTTTGAGGTTTCTGTGAGCTGTGATGCCACTGCACACTACCAAGGGTGACATAGTGAGACTGTCTCAAAAAAAAAAAAAAAAAAGTTGAAAAACAGTGGGTTAGACATTGGAGTAGCAGTCCAAAGAAATCTCCAGTCAGCAGTAAGACCCTTGGAAAGTTAGATGCTCATGTGGCCTAGGCTAGTCTCCAGATATCTACGGCTGCCGGCTCATTCCACAATAGGAACATGGGGTTGTCTCACTGCCCACATACTTTCCAGAGGTACAAGAGTAAGACTAGGCCAAATGCTCTGTAGACTCTCCAGTCTTTGTCCTTCTGTCTGCTTGGCCATTCAGACCCTAAGTGATGCGAGGTTGCTGATTGTCCCTGCTCACCCTTAGAAGCCCAGTGTTTCCTCTCACCTCAGCCTCTAGTCAAGATGCCCTCTTCCTGTTCAAGGCGTATCTTCCCCTTTGGTTCTTTGTTGAAACCCCATGAAACTTACTATTCTATTAGTTCTCCACTTTTCCTCACGTTTGAGTTCTTCTGTGCTCAGTGTACGTGGCCCTCTTTTGGTCTGTGACCACCCTATACCGCCTGTCCTTCCTTTCTAGTGCTCCATATTTGACGAAAGAGAATGCCATGGGGCAGAGCGAGGGGGAACATGACCAAAGGGATGTCAGGTCTAACTGCCAGGTCTAGTGAGATGCCTGCACATTAGCAGACCACCAAGTGTCATGGATTTTCAAAAGATGCAACTCAAGGCAGTAGGGAGGGGCCTTTTGAGTAGGCTAATGAATAAAACCTTTGTGGTTGAGATAAGTATCTCCATTTAACCACCATCCTTTCATTTTAGTGTAAAATCATGTGCAATTAGGACTTTCTGGGATGTCAAGATTCCTTTTTTGTTTTTTTTTTGAGACAGAGCCTCAAGCTGTCACCCCGGGCAGAGTGCCATAGCATCACAGCTCACAGTAACCTCCAACTCCTGGGCTCAAGTGATTCTCCTGTCTCAGCCTCCCAAGTAGCTGGGACTACAGGCACCCACCACAATGCCTGGCTATTTTTTGGTTGCAGCTGTCATTGTTGTTTGGCGGGCCTGAGCTAGATTTGAACCCCCAGCTCAGGTGTATGTGGCTGGCGCCTTAGCCGCTTGAGCCACAGGCACCGAACCAATGTCAGGATTTCTTTTTACAGAGATGAAGTCTTGCTATGTTGCCCAGAGTGGTCTTGAACTCCTGGCTTCAAGCGATCCTCCCACCTCAGCCTTCTTTATGGTAATGAGCCACTATGCCCAGCCAGATGTTTTGTGAAGAAGGAAACATCTTGGGATTAATGGCCAAAAAATGAATAGTTTGTAATGGTCTTGAGCACATGAGGTGAATAGTTCATCAGACCCCAGTTTACACACATGAAGCTGTTCTTAGTCCCTGTAGGGTAGGACAGGATGCCTTCTTGGATAGAATGTTCTTTGGTTCAAGAGAGCTGAGCCAGGTGTGAGGTAAATCCAGCAGGTGGGTTCTCTGAAAGTGGGCTTTTAGGAGAACATCTTTCCTTAGGAACCAGGCCAGCTAATCCTGTTCCTATCTTCTTCCTGTGTGGTCTTCCCTTCATTCCTACAACCCTACAAGGACAATTTATGGGTGTTTCGTCCCAGGGAAAATCAGGTATCATCTTACACTTCCTGTCCTGTTTTTCTCATACTTGTTCATAAATATGTATTTTGGAAATGGGCACTTCAAGAGCTAAATCTGAAATCTGCCAGCTAAAGGCCAAGGAATGAAACCCAAGGGGTGAAACCAAGAGGCCCCAGTTTTGGAGGCTCTCGTTTCACTTCTCTCCTTCCTGGATGTCTCCTCACCTTGAGAATCATTACCAAGGCTCTGACTCAATAGTTAAAGCCTTTCCTTTAAAGATGTGCTGTTTTTCTCTCTGTTCATCAACACAGGTATTTCAACCCAGACAATGCTTGGGAGGCTGAGGCAAGAAAATCGCCTAAGCCCAGGAGTTGGAGGTTGCTGTGAGCTGTGACACAACAGCACTCTACTCTGTCTCTACAAAAAATCAATCAACCAACCAACCTAGATAATGGATTCAGTTAGTTATAACCTTGTTTTCCAGGAACTCCCTGGGTTCTCTGGGATGTCCACTTATGGCTTGAGAGGGCAATGGGTTTGAACCTAACTGGGAGGGGGGGAAGGTGGTTTCTAATGACACACAAAGGGACAGGCTGTCCCTGTCCATATTCATGCCAGCCATAGCAGTAACGGTGAGGGAACAGCTGGACATCCTCATGCCCTGATACTTCACAAGTAATCCACATCACTGGATTGGAAATGATAAAATCAGGCTAGGCATGGTGGTTCATGCCTGTAATCCTAGTACTCTGGGAGGATCACTTGAGCTCAGAGTTCAAGACCAGCCTGAGCAAGAGCAAGAAACCATCTCCACTCAAAATGAAAAAATTAGCCAGGTGGTGTGGTGGGCACCTGTGGTTCCAGCTACTAGGGAGGCTGAGGCAGGAGGATTGCTCAAGGCCAAGAGTTTGAGGTTGCTGTGAGGTATGACAATACCACAGCACTCTAGTCAGGAAAAAAAAAAAAAAAAAAAAAAAAGAGAGAGCGATCAGGGAGGAACACATTGTAAGTGATTCAGGAGCAATGTGGCCCTTGTGGATTCCCATCAGCTCATCACCATTTGCCCCTGCTGTACTATGAATAGTCATCCTAAAAGGTCTAAATGGCCACCTCTGGCAGTAAAGCATTAGCTCTTCATTCCCAAGGCTGCTTAGATGTTTAGTAGCCATTTCTAGTAGACTCCAAACTTCTATGAATACAAGCTTATAAATGGGGCAGGACTGTTTTCTTCCAACACCTTCACAACACATTGGTGAGAGTGCTGGGTACAGCACCCCCTCCTCCAATCCAAGGCTGATCCTGCCCCATCATCTCCCAGAATGCAGGCATACTTCATTTTATTGTGAATTGCTTTACTCCACTTAAAAAATACTTTTTTTTTTTTTTTTTTAATAGATTGAAGGTTTGTGGTAACCCTGTGTTAAGCAAATCTATTAGTTTTCCCAACAGTATATTATTTGTTTTGTGCCTCTGTGTCTCATTTTGGTTAATTCTCAAAATATTTTTCTTTTTGAGGTGGCGTCTCACTCTGTCACCCTGGGTAGGGTGCGATAGCATTGTCATAGCTCATGGCAACCCTGGGCTTCAGCAATCCTCCTGCCTGAGCCTCCTAAGTAGCTGGGATTACAGGTGCCCCCAACACCTGGCTAGTTTTTCTATTCTAACTGGAGACCAGGTCTCACTCTTGCTCAGGCTGGTCTTAAACTCCTGAGCCCAAGTGATCCTTTGACCTCTGCCTCCTACAGTGCTAGGATTACAGGTAAGAGCCCCCACATCTAGCAAAATTTTAATATTTCAAACATTTTCATCATTGTATGTTACGGTGATGTATAATCAGTGATTTTTTTTTTCTTGAGACAGAGTCTCACTTTGTTCCTCTCAGTAGAGTGCTGTGGTGTCATAGCTCACAACAACCTCAAACTCTTACCTCAGCCTCCCAAGTAGCTGGGACTACAAGGTGCTTGCCACGCCTGGGGACATGGGATCTCACTCTTGCTTAGAATGGTCTCAGAACCCATGAGCTCAGGCAATCCACACTCCTTGCCCTCCCACAGTTCTAGGATTACAGGTGTGCACCACACTTGGTCTGTAATCAATGATCTTTAATATTACTATTGTAATTCTTTGGGGGTGGACAAACCACAGCCATACTAGCTGGCAAACTTAATTGATCAATGTTGTGTGCGTTCTGACTGCTCCACAGACTGGTTGTCATTCTCTCACTCTCCTCCAACCTCCTATTCCCTGAGACACAATAATATTGAAAATAGGCCAGTTAATAACCCTACAATGGCCTCCAAGTGTTCAAGTGAAAGGAGTCATCTGTCTCACACTTTAAATCAAAGCTAAGAATGATTAAGCCTTGTGAGGAAGGCAGGCCAAAAGCCAAAAGGCCGGAAGGTAGGCCTCCTGTGCCAAACAACTTAGTTGGGAATGCAAAGGATAATTTTTTGGAGGAAATGGAAAGTGGTACTCCAGTAAACACACGAATAAAAGAGCAACACAGCCTTATTGCTGGTTAAGTTTTAGTGGTCTAGATAGAACACCAAATGAGCCACAACACCAAATGAGCCACAACATTCCCTTAAGCCAAGACCTAATCCAGAGCAAGTTCCTAACTCTTTTCAACTCTACAGAGAGGTAAGGAAGCTGTAGAAAAAAAGTTGGAAGCTAGTAGGAGTTGGCTCATGAGGTTTAAGGAAAGAACCCAACTTTCAAGTCTTATTACTTAATACATTTCACAAGGCTATGGTTGCCATAGTGATTCCTCTGACAGATTTGGGCAAGTAAACTGAAAGCCTTTTGAAAATGATTCACCATTCTAGATGCCATTAAGAACATTTTTGATTCATGGGAGGAGGTGAGAATATCAACATCAATTCATGTTGAATCACTCATGTTAATGTTGATATCCTCAATATTGGTTCCAACCGTCATGGATGACTTTAAGGGGTTCAAGACTTGAGTGAAGGAAGTAACTGCAGGTGTACAAATAGCAAGAGATCTTGAATTAGAAGGGGACCCTGAAGATGTGGCTTGAACTGCTGCATTCTCATGGTCAAACTTGAATAGATGAGATGTTGCTTCATATGAGCAGAAAAAGTGGTTTCTGAGGTGAAACCTACTCCTGGCGAAGATGCTGTGAACACTGATGAAATGACAGGAAAGGATGAAGAATATGACATCAACTTAGTTGATAAAGCGGAGGCAGGGTTTGAGAGGTTTGACTCCAATTTTGAAAGAAGTTCTACTGTGGGTAAAAGGCCATCAAACAGCATTGCATGCTACAGAGAAATCTTACATGAAAGGGAGGGTTGACTGATGTGGAAGCCTTTAGTGCTGTCTTATTTTAAGAAATTGCCGGGTGGCGCCTGAGGCTCAGTGAGGAGGGCACCAGCCCCATATACCGAGGGTGGCAGGTTCAAACCTGGCCCCCGCCAAACTACTAAAAGAATAGCCGGGCGTTTTGGCAGGCCCCTATGGGCCCAGCTACTAGGCAGGCCGAGGCAAAAGAATCGCCTAAGCCCAAGAGCTGGAGGTTGCTGTGAGCTGTGATGTCATAGCACCCTACTGAGGGCGACAAAGTGAGACTTTGTCTCTTAAAAAAAAAAAAAAAAGAAAGAAAAAGAAATTGCCACAGCTGCCCTGACCTCTAGCAACTCCCACTGTGATAACAGAGGCAAAACCCTCAAGGCTCAGATGATCATTAGCACCTTTTTTTTTTTTTTTTTGAAGAGTTTATGTTGCCCTCGGTAGAGTGCTATGGCGTTTTAGCTCACAGCTACCTCAAACTCTTGGGCTTAAGCAATTCTGCCTCAGCCTCCTGAGTAGCTGGGACTACAGGCGCCTGCCAAAACACCTGGCTATTTTTTTGGTTGCAGTTGTCATTGTTTAGCAGACCTGGGCCAGGCTTGAACCCACTAGCTCTGGTGTATGTGGCTCGTGCCCTACCCAACTGAACTATAGGTGCCGAGCCAGATTATTAGCTCTTTTTAGCAGTACTTTAAAATTAGGTACTGATTTTTTGGGACACAGAATACTACTGCACACTTCATATTAGTGAAAACATAACCTTTGTTATGTATTGGGAAACCAAAAAACTTGTGTAACTTGCTTTTATTGTAATGAACAGAACCTGCAATGTCTCCAAGTTGTGCCTGCACTTGAATTCTCCATGGATAGGTGAGTATCTCTTCCCTTGAATTGGCATATAATCTTCCCCATTTCCTTCACATAAAAATAAACTTATCCTGGCCAGCCTTCAACTTCCTTAATGATAGACTGGTCTTATCTCGTTCCATATGTGCTCAACCCATCCCTCTAGTTCTGTGTTTTCTCTCTCTCTTTTTTTTTGGAGACAAGAGTCTCATTCTGTCACCCTCAGTAGAGTGCCGTGTCATCACAGCAACCTCAAACTCCTGGGCTCAAGCGATTCTCTTGCCTCAGACTCCCAAGTAGCTTAGACTACAGTCATGCACCACCATGCCTGGCAATTTTTAGAAGTAGGGTCTGGCTTTTGCTCAGGCTGGTTTGTAATTCCTGGGCTCAAGCAATCCACACAACTCAACCTCCCAGAGTGCTAGGATTACAGGTGAAAGCCACTGTACCAGGCCAGTTATGTATTTCTCAAACTTCACTGCATGCACAAGAGTCACCTGGAGGGCTCGCTGAAACACAGATGTTGGGCCTCAACCTCAGAATTTTTGATTCAAGGTGGGCCCTAAGAATCTCTAACAAATTCCTAGGTGATAATGGAGGCCACCAGTCTGGGGACACTTTTGAAAACCACTGATAAATTTTAGTTTCTTCCCAAGACCTTCCTGAACAAAGCAAGCTTCCTGGAGTAGCTTCCTGGACTCATATGTGCTGCCCCAATTTATTCAAGTCCCTTGGAGCTGGAACTAAGCTGACACTTTGAGATGAGGCAAGGTTTAGTAAAATAAGACACCAAGACACCAGGTTCTTGTTAGCTGGATATATTTCTTTTTTTTTTTTTCTTTTCTTTTTTTGTTTTTGTTTTTTTGTCACAGAACACTGTTTGCAGTAGAGGAAACTGGCATTGCAGTCTGGTGGTATAATGGCTTGTTCACATAAACCAGTACATGTTCATCCTTTAGCACAAAAAGCCCTAATGGCGCGTACCCTATGAAAATCAGGACATCTCCAATATTTTCTCTCTCTGTTTTTCTTTGTCATATATATACTTTTCAATAAACATTTTCAAGGTTTGTCCAAAAGAAGGCCATATAGGTTCTTGGCTAGCGGAAGACAATTCAGAACAGTTGTTGCACACTTGGACTGTCACCTTCTCCAGGCTGGCAGTTGTTGATATCTTATTTTTTTTCCAACTCATTTTTATTAAAAAAATAAAAAAATGTTCCAACTATCAGTTTTACAAAATCTCTAAGGGAAACACAAGAGCAAGGTGCTGAGGTAAAAAACACCTGAGGTAGCTTTTTTTTGTGTATTTTTCTCGTTAAAAAAATCTGTAAATTTAACGCCCTGGGCCAACGACCTTGTGTAAATTGCTATTTTCCTCCACATTTTTTTAAAAGAAAGAAATAATTTTGCTGAATATTGATGGCTTATACACCAAAATGTAAAAAGACAAAATACATTCTTTCATTGTGGAATTTTTCTTTGTTTGGTTGGTTTGATGGGTTCCTGTTTTCCTCTTCCAAAATGCTAGGACAAGTACCATTGACTCTTGTTCTTTTGAGTGACCAAGTGTAAGTTGAGGCTGGTTTGTGTGTTTCGCTTTTGTTCCTTTTGTGTGATGTGATACTCAGAGCACTGCTTTGCCTGGGGGGTGGGGTGGGGTGCATAGATACTGGGGACTGAGACAGAGGGATGAGGGAATTCAAAAAGAATGGGGATGGAAGAGACAGGGGAGGGGGAAGGGAGGGGAGGGGAGGGGAGAGATAAACAGAGAGAGACAGAGAATTATATAGCAGTATGCAAAAAACCAGTTTAAAACCTGTGAAGCAAAGAGAAATGGGTGTATGATGAGCTAGACAGGCATGAAGAGAGTCAGAGTTTCCTCTTCAAAGAGACGGTATCCCTTCTGTTGACATACACAGGTGACCCAGAACTGCTGTGAGTGTCCTTTCCGTGAGATTTCCCTCCGGGTGAATTTCGTGTGGGTGGCCTTGAAGCTCCTCTCTACACCATCAGACCTCCCAAAGAAAGACTTCATTCTTTAAAGTCTAGAAAAGCCTGCTTTCTCTTTAAAAAGAAGAAAAATTAATAACTGATTAAAAAATTGGAGTTAGTTGAGTTATTTGATATATTATTTCTAAAATATATTACTGCCGTAGGCACCCTGTGTACCCCACAGGCAATGCATCTTGACATCTTCCCCTTCTAATATGTACATACATGTACAGAGGTGATTTGCCAAAAAAAAGGGTATGAATTTTGCTTGGCTTTGAACATGTTCACCTATGTTAGCTCAACTAGAAGGGATAGAGTCTTGGGAAGTAAGGAGAGATCCCAGTGCATGGTGAAGTGGATGGCTGGGGAGCCTGCAGAGGACCTGGGGCGCAGGGGCTGGGCTGGCCAGGGGGGGTCTGGAGAGCCCGGATGACCTTCCCTGCCCCTTCCTCAGCCCCTAGAATTCTCAGGGCCTCTGCAGAGTCCCTGGCCGCCTGCGCAGACTTCTCATTCCTCAGGATGGTCTTTGGTTTGCTCCCGATCTGCTGGCTGTGTTTGGTCTCATTCTGTCAGGTGTTGGAAGGGCTACATTCATCCGTTGTTTGCTGGTGCCTGTGGGAGCCTCACTTGCTGCGCTGTGAGGCGACTCCCTGAGGATATTTCTGCTCCTGCTGCTTCACCTGTTGTACAATTTCCCTGATCTTGCGCTGTGCAGTCTGCAGCAAGGGAGAGAAGGGAGAGGAGGGGACAGGGGAAAAAAGGAACCCAGTTCTGAGGACAAGCAGTAGGGGAGGGTCTGGGACTTGGGGGGAGAAGGGTGCTTGGTCAGAGAAGTGTCATCTACTCTCTAGGGAGGTGCCTTACTCTGTGGCCTTTTCTGCCTGGCTGTAAGTGGCAGAGGTCTTCTGCCCACCTACTGCAAGGCTGCTGAGTGGAAGGTAAGGGGTGGAGTCCTAGCAGCTTCCAGTTCATTGCTGGACAGATAGGCTGTCCAGCAGGAGTGGGCAGCCAGCGATGGGGTGGGAGAGTGGGGTTGCAAAGGTCTGATAGCACCTCCCTCCCAACTACACACACTGAGGGTCCTTGCTGCCCCACCCGCCTTTCTAGAAGGGCCAGGAGGATCACTCGGGTGGACAGGGGCTGGGGTGGGGAAGAAACTGGGTCCAGACACTGCCCTAATAACTGGAGCACACACATAACCCACACCCCCTGCCTAGTGCTGCCACTGCAGGGAGCTCCCTGCCAATCAGGCTCTATAGGATTTGCTGTTCACCCAACTGCCCAGGACACTGAGGGGCTAAGACAACAGCAGGGGTGGGTGTGGCCAGAGGCTCTGACTCCAGGAAAGGGCCTCCTAGTTGAAGGGAGGCGGACCGCAGTGTGGCAGCACATGTGCAGGGAGAGCAGAATCACAGCTCAGACAAACCTTCAATGGCAGCTTACACTGTTTGTCTTCACTGGTTTAGGACAAGAACCAGGATTGCTCTCTCTCCCGAAACACAGCCACAAAAGCATCCAAGAGAACTAGGCCAACTTAGGCCAGGCACTGGCCTTTCCAGACAAAAGAGGAGAAGCTGTGTGGAGGTGCTGTGTTTTGATAAGGCAGGACGTGGTGAGATGGAAAAAGAGAGAAATGAGAAACCAGGGTCTCTTGCCATGAGCATGTGACCTTTCAAGGTGGTATCTGGGCACCCAGGCAGTGCTCAGATTCCAGCTGGGGGATGCAGAGTGGGGCCTGCCTGCGTATGGTTCCCAGCAGAAAGGCTGGGGCCTGTGGAGGGAGGGTGAGGGCAGCTGAGACCTCACTTACCCCTTAGCATTATAGGGGGTTTAAAACTTGCTCTGCTTTTCTTAAGGGCTTGACCCAGGAGCTCTACTCTCTTCCAAAGTCTCCTAGCATGCACTGGAGAGGTGTGGAACAATGTTCCCTGCCTTGCTGGTAATCCCTCAAGCTCCAGGAAGAACCAGGGAGTGGTTCAATCTGGGCAGGAGCCTGGGGGTGTGCAGGGCCTGAGAGCCACCCGTAACTCAGGCAGAGGATGGAAAAGAGACTGGCAGGAGAGATGGGGCTCTTACAGTACAGGTACCTGGCTAGCAAAGAAATGCCCGATTATTCTGACGATCACTTCTTCGTTTTCATCAGGTGTTTGGTCACGAGGCACGATGACTTCTGCACTGGTCAAGTTCTGCAGTTCATTCACCTGTGGAGGGAGGACAGGCAGTGTGCTTGGGAGGCTGGAGAGGGGCATTTGTGCTCCCGTCCTTCAGCCTGGGGACACCCGAGGGGGTTTCTCTGCCCCTACGCTCTGGGAGGGTCAAGGACAGGGAAAGGGAGTCCAGGCCCCTGAGTCCATAGGGTTGCTTTAAGGCTGAATTCTCTTCTTCTGGAGTCTTGTTATTATGGGTATGCACATGCTCACAGGGACCCTGGGTCTTCCAACAGCGCTGCTGAGGTCGCTCCTGTGGGACAGGCTCTCCTGGGCGCTGACCATGAGCCCACACCTCCTGTTGTCTGACTCACCAAGATAAACTTTCCTTCCTGATCAGGCCCTGCCCTGTTCCCTGCTCCTATGTCCTCCGGCCACCAAGTCTTGCTTTTGCTGTTCCTATCTGTGGACTGGTATCTTCTCCCTCCACCTGACCCCACCTCAGGCCCCTCTCCCCATGAAGCCCTCTGCTCATCGATGCTGACCTCCCTTTATCTCAGACCATTTCCTGTACTCTGCTGTTCCTGCTGTTGCCTCACTGGGGCTGCTTCCCAACAAGACTGTACCCTCCCTGAGGGACGCTGAGCTCACAGGTGGGTTCAGCAAGTGCCCTGTGGACAGTTGACAAGTCTCTAGGTGAAGCAAGGAATTCAATGGTTGTGAAATAATAAAACAGGAGACCCCAGGGTTCTGCTCCATGGGGAAACACCTGCTTTCTTTTGCCCACTGCACTCCAACTCCCCCAGATTCAGTGGGTGTGCCCTGGGGTGTTAACTACATTCCTGGATAGAAGGAATAATCCACATTCTGTGTAGCCTTAAACTTTTGCACAAAGGTGATTCATTGTATGTAGAACTTGGTTTTGAATCCTGTGTAAGATTTTCTATATGGAGAACTTTATAAAAATCAGCATTTATACATATATACACATGCCCTCTCTCTCCTGGACTGTGGAGATCCCCTAAATTCCTGCACCCAACACAGCCATTTTTCCAAGCATACACTAGGGTCCAACTTCTCAGGAGCATCTCCCACTAGGTTGTTAAGTCATGTTCTAGAACACACCTCTGTCTGACAGACTACCTGCTCATTCCTGCAGGCTTCGGATTTATTGATCTGGTACTTTTCAAATTGCACTGTGTTACTGCCACCTTCAGGTATAAAAATGTAGATCATTATTTTTTAGTTATTTTAGGGACAGAGTCTTGCTCTGTCGCCCAGACTAGAGTGCAGGGGCACAATCATAGCTCACAGCAGCCTTGAACTCCTAAGCTCAAGTGATCCTCCTATCTCAACCTCCCATGTAGTTAGGACTATAGGTGCGCCCCACCATGTCCACGTAATTATTTTCTTTTAAAAATTTTTTTTTTACAGAGATGGAGTCTCCTTATGTTGCCCAGGCTGGTTTCAAACTCCTGGCCTCAAGTGATCCTCCTATCTCAGCCTCCCAAAGTGCCGGGATTATAGGAATGAGCCACCACACTGGCTCATTGCTTTTTAAGAAACTAAAAATCCATTTCTTATGCATCAGTCTATTGTTAAACTAACTCCCCTGTAGCAGAGGGCCAGGTTCAGGAAATGTCCAAAAGATGGAATCTGGAAGGGAGAGGTAGGGCCTCTGGCAACATCTATTGGTAGGCACGGGAGACAGCACAGGACATTAGACCCTGCGGGGCTCCGAGTATGAAATTCAGAGAAGCCAGTGTTGTGCCAAGGGGGACGGCAGATACTTTGGGTAGGACTTGCTCCCTTTGCTACTTTACTAGCTGCTCCAGGTGGTACAGGAGTGGAGACCTCCATTCCCAGCATGGAGCGGAAATGGTATTACTGGGCACATGAACCTGTTTGGTTCATGTGGTGTGGATCTGGCGCCCTAAATTCTGCAGTGATGCAGATTCTATTTTTATCTTTGGCATCCTTATGCCCCAAAGGGCTCAGATGCCAGAAGAGCCTTACTTTGTTAGCCAAAAACCCAGACTGAGCCTATACACTGGGAGAGAAGAAGCCAGAGAGGCTCTGAGGGAACCTGGGCAAGGCCAGGGCAGGGAACCTGACGCAGGTTACGGAGCACACTTACTGTTTTGCCACCTTTGCCAATCACCCGGCCAGCTGTGGAAGATGGCACTCTGATATGGGCTTCCAGCTTCACTTCTTCTTTGGGGTTAAAAAAGTTTTCTTCTTTTAGTTTCCCAAAGATCCGTCCCTGGGCCTGAGAGAACAAGACATGAATGGTAACTCTCAGAGTCAAGTGCCAGTCAACCCACTTTGTCATTGTTTTTTTTTTTTTTTTGAGACAGAGTCTACGTCATCCTGGGTACAGTGTTGCGATGTCACAGCTCACAGCAACCTCAAACTTTTGGGCCCAAGTGACTCTCCTGCCTCAGCCTCCCAAATACTGGGACCATAGGTGCCCACCACAAAGCCTGGCTATTTTTTTTGTTGCAGTTGTTTAGCTGGCCCAGGCTAGGTTTGAACCTGCCTCCCTCGGTGTATGTGGCTGGCACCATTACCACCGCGCTACAGGCACTAAGTCCACTTTGTCAGTGTTCCTAAAGGAACTGAGAATCCAGGCAAGGTCAGGCACCAGCTTCAGCTCTTGCAGACCTAGGGGGGCACTCTCATGTTCTCATGGAGGCTTTCTGTGTATCAGGTGAGGGGGACAAGTGAGGGGACAGAACGCTATGTCTTTTTTTTTTTTTTTTTTTTCATTTGTAGAGACAGAGTCTCACTTTATCGCCCTTGGGAGTGTATGGCATCACAGCTCACAGCAACCTCCAGCTCCTGGGCTTAGGTGATTCTCTTGCCTCAGCCTCCCCAGTAGCTGGGATTACAGGCGCCCATCACAACACCCAGCTATTTTTTTTTGTTGTTGTTGCAGTTTGGCCAGGGCTGGGTTTGAACCTGCCATCCTCGGTATATGGGGTCGGCGCCCTACTCACTGAGCCACAGGTGCCGCCCAGAATGCTATGTCTTATTTCCAGATTCCTAGTGCCTATAAATGTTTGCTTGATTGAATTTGTTCAGGAAATGCTTGACTCTTACTATGACAGGTTCTTAAAGGATGATGGTGAAGGTGGTGCTCTTTGTTGTCCGACCCCAAAGCCAGTGTAGCCAAGAGGCTATTGTTGTTCTTTAACTTTAAAAATTGAGCTGTAATTCATATAATCTAAAATTCATCATCTTAAAGTCTACACTTCAATGATCACTATATTGTATAATCACCACTATCTATCCAGAACATTTCCATCTCACTCCCTGAAATAAAAGCCTTGTGCCCATTAGCAGTTAGCTCCAATTCCTCCCTACTCCTACTGGCTTGGGATGGCTAATCTACTTTTTATCTCTATGGATCTGCCTGTTCTCAACACTTCATATAAATGGAGTAATATCATATGTGGCCTTTTATGTGTGTGACTTTTCTTGGCATATTTTCTAGGTTCATTCCTTTTTCGTTTCCCCCACCCCCCACTCCATCACCCTAGGTAGAGTGCTGTGGTGTCATCATAGCTCCCAAGAGCCTTAGTCTCTTAGGCTCAAGAGATCCTCTTGCTTTAGCCCAAGTAGCTGGGACTACAGGTATCCACCACAATGCCCAGCTAGTTTTTTCTGTTTTTAGTAGAGATAGGGTCTTGCTCTTCCTCAAGCTGGTCTTGAACTCCTGAGCTTAAATGAACTCACTCTGGCCTCCCAGAGTGCTAGAATTACAGGGGTGAGCCACTATACCTGGCCTAGTCCTTCATTCCTTTTTATGGGTGGATTATATTCTACTGTATGGATATATAAAATTTTATTTGCCACCCTTGACTTAGTTGAAGGGTTATTGTTTTTGAGGGGTGCACATGCACTGATTTTAACCCTTGGCTGAATTTAAAAAAAATTTTTTTTTTTAGAGACAGAGTCTTATTTTGTCACCCTCAGTAGAGTGCTATGGCATCACAGCTCACAGCAACCTCCAGCTTGTGGGCTTAGGTGATTCTCTTGCCACAGCCTCTCAGGTAGCTGGGACTATAGGTGCCTGCCACAATGCCCAGCTATTTTTTTTTTTTTTTGTTGTTGCAGTTTGTCCTGGGCTGAGTTCAAACTCGGCTCCCTTGGTATATGAGGGCAGTGCCCTACGCACTGAGCCACAGATGCTGCCCTGAATTTTAAATATTTTGATGATAAGAAACATACTTTTATAGGCTGGGTTCAAGTGGTTAAGGCGCCAGCCATATACACCTGAGCTGGTGGGTTCGAATCCAGCCTGGGCCCAACAAACAACAATGATGGCTGCAACCAAAAAATAGCTGGGTGTCGTGGCGGGCAGTTGTCCCAGCTACTTGGGAGGCAGAGGCAGAAGAATTGCTTGAGGCCAGGAGTTGGAGGTTGCTGTGAGCTGTAAAGCCACGGCACTCTACCCAGGGTGACAGCTTGAGGCTCTGTCAAAAAAGAAAAATGTGTATCTATTTATATACATGTTATATATATAGATATATGCTTTTATAAATAAATATGTCTCTGACTTTTAGAAAACTCAAGTTATAATTTTCATAGGGGAGAAAAAAACAAAAACTGAAAGAACCTAACTACAGAACTTCCAAAAAGGCACACTGTCTCCCCTTTTACCGTGTTAATGCCCCACAGCTAGAAGGACAGAAGTGACTGAGTGTCTGAGATATCCTTCTTCAAAACTATGGCTAAGGGATCAGACCAAAGGTATGCCAGAGGAGGTGCCCCGGGAACTGGGCACCGACAGATGATCTACATTTCCATGGGAGGGAAGGGAAAGAGGCTTCTGAGCAGGGGGCACACGTGCAGAAGGAACAGCCTGAGGTGGGGGAGATAGGGCTTGTCAGAGAGGCGGAGATCAGGGAGCAGCAGTAGGAAGGAAAATGGAGGATAGGTCCCCAAGCAGTAGTTTTGAGCATGCTCTGTGCTGGTTGCCCTGTGACCACAGCCTATACTGGGCACAGGGCAGCCACTCAAGGGCCCTTGGTACTGACCTTGAACTGGGCTTCAGGTGGCCCAGTGATGATGACCATTCTTTCACTGACATCTGGGCCTTCTGCTGGGGCAATCTGTGGTTCCAAAAGAAAGATGGAGATGTTTGGTGATGTCTGGCTGCATTCCCAAGCCCCCATCTCTTGTCTGAGTGGATGGCACATGTGTCAGTAAGAGCTTCTAGGGCTTGCTTCTGCCTTTGCACTGGTGCTCTGACATCACTCTGCCTCCACCCCGAGTCTTAGGAAGTCATGACCATAATCCCCAGTTTCTCTCTTCTGATCCAGAGAGAGTCAGAAGCAGGTCAGTAGTTCTTGCCTGTAACTGCCCCAAGTACCAGGAGGGCTCCTTTCACCAAGACAAGTCTTAGGAAATAAGTAGGGAATCAACAGCTCTACGAAGAGAGGGAGGTACAGGCTCCACTGACCCCCCAAGGGCCCAGAGGGAAGGAAGCGCTAGTCCACAAGGGTGTCAAGTTGGGAGTCTCGCTTGCAGGAAAAGTAACCCTGGTTCTAAGTCTTAGCTCGTAACGGGCAGTTGGTGATAAGTGACAAGTGAGTTAGAGCAGGAGTGGCTAGGACTGCCTCCTCCATGGCAAATGGGTCGTAAGAACGACAGCATCAGAGGAGGAGTGAGGCACTTTGGTTCTAGGCCTGACTGCAAATCCTTCCCCTCCTTAGGCCTCCAAACCCTCATCTGTGAAGCATGGAGTCTAGACCTAGCAGGCTCCAAACCTCCTTCTCAACCTCACTTTCTGTGAGTCTGAGTTCTTTCATAACATAATTCAAACAAAGGACTGAGCAAACTTTTTTTTTTTGAGACAAGAGTGTTACTCTGTTGCCCAGGCTAGACTGCCTTGGTGGCAGCCTAGTTTACAGCAATCTCAGACTCCTGGGTGTAAGTGATTCTCCTGCTTCAGCCTCCAGAGTAGTTGGGACTACAGGTGTCTGCCACAACACTCAGCTAGTTTTTTTTTTAGTAGAGACTGTGTCTCCCTCTTTCTCAGGCTGGTGTCCTCAGCTCAAATGATTCGCCCACCTCAGCCTCCCAGAGTACCAGCATTAGAGGCCTGAGCCACTATGTATGGCCCCAAGCAAACATTTTTTTTCCCTCCCAGAGAGAGCCTTATTAAATATTTGTTTCTGCACATCTTGACTCATTTCAGAAAACTTAAAGGTAGCTTTAAAAAGAAATACAAAATTAAAGCCTAATTAGCAACTTATGGCAAAATTTGACTTAATCAAAAGTAAAATAACTTAAAAGCACAGGAGGTGGGCACATTCTGTTCTAAGCTTTCTAAGAGCAAATACAAAAAAGAAAACACTGTCAATTCCAGGGTCACAGTGTTCCAAGGCAAAACAAAACCAGTGGCTCAGAGGAGGTGACATTCCAGAGACAAAGTGTTAAGAAAGAAATCTGGTTTACCATGGACTGGAACAGCCCTCAGTGCTGCACGTATGCACACGTTGTCTCTGGGTCACTGAGTTTTGCCCTGGGGCTCCTCTGGGAAGACCTCCACCTCCGCTGGGTTTAATTTTGTCTTCTCTCAATATGTGCTCTAAGCTACATCCCACCCATGGGTTCAGGGGCCAGTGTTACTGTTGAGCATTATTCTGAATACACAGTCAAGGCTTGCTCTAACCTCTGCCCCACTGTGAACTTGGGACTCCTTGATAAGACCTGTGAAGACTTCTTCAGCCTGATTACTTAGTGGCATGGGTTGAATGTGAAACACTGGTGAACAGCAACTGTGCTTCTTGAGGGATGTCCCCTTGCTGTGGGCAGTGGTAGATCTGAATGTGTCCCAGGGACTGAGACTGTTGGCAGGAACCCCTGCCTCTACTTTGAGACCCAGAGCTGGTGTGAAACCTGGTCCTTAATGTCAACGAGTTGGAGAGGATCACAGCCTTGGTGGTTCCCAGCTCTTATCACCACCCAAACTGAGCCAGGCGAAAGGCTGATTCATAGTGCACATCAACCCCATCAGTTCTGCCACTGTTGTCCATCCTAGTGATTTGTGTCTGGCTTTGTTCAGATTCTGAGAGGAACCTCTGACTGCTCACTGTCTCGCACTTCTTCTAGACAGAAGTTGGAGAGCTACTCATGTGCTCCTGTGGTTCTGGAACAGAGGCACATTTCCTCTGGAGGGGCAGGAATGAGAACCCCACTGATGACTGAAGCAAATGGGACCAAGAAGAGAGATGACTGCCAAGATCACAGGGCACACAGGAGTTAGTGTAAGGATCAGCGACTGGGTGTCCCTGGCTGACAATGGACTGAATTCTGGGCAGCATTCAGAAGCCTGCTGACCAGAAGTTCTGTAGGGAAGGCAGGCAACAGGAACGCAACTCTCACCTGTGACCACAACTCCTCCTAGAATGCGTCTTCCAGGTCTCAGCTCAACCCATCCCCTCCCCACACTCTGCTCCTATAATTAAGTTCAAAGCTCTCTTAGCAACGCCAAATATGCCCCTAGAAGACTGGCACCAGAGTAACTGGGAGGTGGTGGTGTGGATCAGATTTCTGGAATTAGTAAGATTATGCTTCTTGCTTTAGAGATGAATGCTTTCAGAGACCTGTCCAGATAAAAGAGAATCCAGCAGAAACCAGATTGACTTTAAAAAGCAGGAAGTATCTTTCGCGAACACTAGGCTTCCCTAGTTTACTTTCTTCTTCTTTAACGCTATGGAGAGAGGCAGAAGTTGGAGAAAAAGATTGTTGGAGAAGAAGGTTGTTGGCCCAGCACACAAAACACCATTTGGTGGCCAGGTGCAGCGGCCTGTAATCCCATCACTTTGAGAGGCCAAGGTGAGAAGATCACTTGAGGGTAGGAGTTTGAGACAGGGAAACCCTGCCTTTATAAAATATAGAAAAAGTAGCCTGGAGCCATGGTGTGCACCTGTAATACCAAGTACTTGTGGGGCAGAGACAGGAGGATTGCTTAAGCCACAAGTTTGATGCTACATGCAGTGAGCTGTGATTGGGCCACTGCACTTCACCCTAGGTGACAGTGATACCCATTCTGTCCTCCTGGTGCAGCCATGCTGTGTCTGTCCCTCACAACAGCCAGGAGTAAAGTGACAATGGTCACTACTCAATCTTGCTTGGACATGTGACTTTGAGAAAGCTCTGGGATGAAGCCTGGGGGACTAACACCTCTGTCTCGAATTTTCCTAAAGGCCCTGTTGGGAATAACCGGCACAGCAGTCAGGCACTACAGGAGGAAAAGCATTAGACCAGAAGTAGGATAGCCTGGGCAAATCTTGGCTCTCTCTTTAGTTTTGAGGCCATAGATGAGTCAGTGAAACTCTCTGGGCCCTGGATTCTCCCATAAAAGTGAAACTCTCTGGGCCCCGGATGCTTCCATAAAAAATTATGGCTACAGGCAGCCCCAGGAGGTGGCTAAGGTCAGCTGGATTTCTAAGAGCCTGTCCTGCCACACGTGTCCCTTCACCACATGTTTGCATTCTCTGGGCCTCACCCTCAGCTGACCAAAAGGGGAATTTGAAGAGATGATCCGTCAAGTGCCTTTTTGGTGAAATCGTCTTACTCCGTCTTCTGCATGGCATCTCAGACTGCAGTCCTGGGAGAGGCCTGAGGGCCACAGTCGGCCCAGCAGCCACAGTCTCATCTGAAGCAAGCCTGCTGGCTGTGAAGGCCCCCACATGCCCCACCACTGCCACCTCTCATCCTGTCTGTTCACCCTGCAGGTGCAATAAATGAGGACAGAGAGGGAAGAAGTTCACTAAAATCAAAATCTCCCTGCAATCCTTGCTCTCTACTGTTCAGAATGTTTTGTTTTTCCTCCAGCACACTTGCTGTGGGAGAAATTCCAGTTCTTCCTGGGGAGAAAGTGCAAGCATTCTTTTTCTCCAAGTCATGAGCCTTTTTGTTCGGAATTCCGGGTTGTCCTGTGGCAGCAAATTATTTTGCGTAACAACGGAAACTCTGTTTCCAAAAGTGTTTCATGAAGCTTGGGACGCGCTCAGCATTCTGTCCGTGAGTCAGAGCTGATAGCTGCGCTTGGAGCAGGACCAGGAGTAAATAATCCTCCCCTTTCAGCTTCTCTGACGCCGCTTCACATTGTGCTCCACAAGCAGGATGTGGGTCTGTCACTACGGCTGCATCTGCACTTGCAGCCGTTTCCATAAGTCAAGGGGCCTTCCTTCCTGAGCCTCTCCGCACAGGCCCAGGGCTTCTCTGCCGGCTATGGCATTAGCTTTTGGTTATCTATGATTTTATCATCGCTTTTTAAAGAGTTTTATTTATTTTTTTTTCAAATTATGTTCTCAAAGTCCAAAGATTTTTGAAATGGAGACTAAGTAAAAATCATCACTCCACTTAAGTCTATTCCTTTAGCTTGGGAAATATGCTTGAGCTTTCTTTGCTTCTTGAGAAGTAGAGGACAATGATAATCCAAGGAGTGCATGGATTGTCAGTAATATTTTTTCTTTTTTTTTGAGAGAGGGTCTTGGTCTGTTAGCCAGGCTGGCGTGCAGTAGTGTCACCATTACTCACTGCCACTTCCAATTCCTGGGCTTAAGCCATCCCCTTGCAAGCACATACCACCTACTCAGCTGATTTTTTCTTTTTTCTTTTGGTAGAGCTGGGGTCTCACTAGGTTGCTCAGGCTCGTTTGTAACTTTTGAGCTCAAGTGATTCCCTCCAAATGCTAGGACTGTAGGTGTGAGCTGCCATGCCTAGCCTTTGTTCTAATTCAGTGATTAGTTGAACAGAAAAGGAATTAAAGAAGGAAAGATGAGAATAGATAGGAATAGTCCTGAAGGTGAATTTCTTAGATTCTGTGGGATTCTGCCTCTGGATGGTGTAAGAGTTGCCTGGGACGGAGAGAAGGAACAAGAATGGGGGTAGGGGTTGGGTGCAGACCAGGGCTGCAGGCAGCTGCTGAGGCACGCTTACCTTGATGGAGGCTCCCGCGAATCTTGCCAGTTGTTTGATATGCGCCCCTTTCTTCCCAATGATGGCACCGACAGCCTGGGTTGGGATGAATAGATTCACGATCTCCTGCTCTGGATACTGGGAGGGCAAGATGAGAAGACATCATTCCCATTGGGGCTTCTCCTTCATGCACTTAATGGTGACCAAGTCCCTACCATGAGCCCCATGGTGTATGGGATCTCCCGGGGCCTCACGCTCTGCAGGGGCGAAGCTTGAGGAACGCACCTGAATTCAGGCAGTGCGACATGACAAAGCACAAACTCCCCTGAGCATCAGAATTTGTTGGATTCAAAAAGCTGTCTGTTAGCACAGGTTTTCCGTTCTACACAAATCTGATATGTATTTCTTCTGTGTCTTTATCCAAATATTAAAACATTATTGAGCACATCTGGCCTGAGGACAGCATCCTGAGGCACTTTATTGGAGGGAATAGAAAGCTGCCCTGCCCACTGTGTAGCCAGGAGCAGCGGTTTCACAAGGCAACTGAACCTGCCCTGACCAAGGAGATGGGCAAATCACTCTCTGGGACCTTGCAAGGAAAGGGACGGCTTCCTGGGCAAGGCTGCCAGTGCTCCCTGCTATAAGGGTCTGTGGGAATAACACAGCCCTATCTGCTAGACTTTGCTCAAAGTCTTTGGGAATGCTGTTATTTAGCTCAACATCGCTTCCCAATCAGACCTCCTCGTTGTTCTCTTGCATTGGTTTCTTGCATCTCAGGAAATATGGAAGCAGGAGTAGGACTGGCAGGAACAGCACCAGCCCTTTAAAGAAGCTCCAGTAGACCTGTGTGCTGGGTGGTTTGTATGCTTATGCTCTGAGATGTCACATGCCCAGGACAACCCAGAACTTACACCAGGCACACTCACTGGTCAGTCCCTCATGGGCCATGTGGGGCCAGCCGCAGGATAGAGAGAAGTGGCAGATGGAGCTGAATTGGGAGACACTTACAGAGTGATGATGTGGGAACGGGCTGAACTGGTGGTGGGGGTACAGGCTGGAGAAGTATCCAGAGTGGGTCTACGGCAGGAGAGAAACAATGAGTGAGTGGTGCCCTTCATACTCACAAAGGCAAGATTTCCTGCATGCAGCAATGCTATCCGTGCCGTTAGCTGACTTCACTATTGTGTCCACAGATTCTGCTCCATGTTGCCCCTCAGGCCACTGAATGCTGGCAAGATGGAAGCTTGCTGCAGTGGCGCTCTAGGTTGACTGTTTATCGATCTCTACGTTGAGCCATGCCTGTGGCTTCCGAGGAGGTTACCATGAGTAGTGCCCTGTGTGCAGACCCCCTCATGCATGCACTCTTTTAACCTGTCCTCAGATACAGAGGCAGAGCCAGGGGCTTCTGTTTTCTGGAGAATTAGGAGTCATAAATTAAAAGGAATAGAGAATGCTGGGATAATACCGAGGAGTTATTCAGAACAAGAAACTCTGCTCCTGGGGAGAAAGTTCAGAGAATTTCAGAAGGAATGGAGAGATGGGGAATGGAGAAATATTAAAAAGAGACTGAGTGGTGAGAGAAAGACAATAAATCAGTTTGTGAATGTGAGTGTGGAGAAGGGGAAGCAGGGAATGGAAGGCAGATGTGGATACAAAAAACTATTAGGAAAATCAAAATTTAAAAAATACTTGCTTTTCACTGAATACCTTCTGTGTACTAGGTACTATCTCAGATTCTTTAGTTCTATTTGTAAACTCTTTCATTCCTTATACTGGTCCTGTAAGATAGGAATATGGCTGATTTTATGTATTCCTATGAATAGGACGTTGACCAGAGCTGGAAAAGCCAAGGTTCAACTGTGCTTTACAAGAGGTCAAGTAAACACCGTCATAACTCTGATAAGAAGGGTGCTACAGTACCCATCACTGCAGGCTTGCCCTGCAAGATTGCACCCTCAGGAAGATGGTCCCAACAGCGGTCAGTCATGCAGTTAGAAGATCTAGTTTTCACTTGAGGGCCTCTGAGCAAATCTCAGTGATATGCACATCCTCTGTCTCCTCAATCTCCAATTGGACTCAGCTGCACATTAGGTCTTCACTTTATGACTCATTAGGGAAAAAATGAAACTGTTCCCTTTCTGAGCTTGCAGAGAGAAATCAGAGATGAGAACATGTTGAGGAGCTGTCCAGGGGTACTCTAGGTACCAGGTGCCCCTGCACCGAAAGAGCTCTGCTTATCCAGGGGAATCATGGCTCCAGGGCAAGCCTGGCTTTGACTTGGAAAGAGGCTGCATGCAGTGACGTCTTATGTCCACAAGTCGGTGCTGTGAGACCAGCAGTCTTTGCAACCTACAGTTCTGAAGCAAGGTGGGTGAAGAAGAGGTTTGTTCCTCTTGGCCCTGCCTTTCTTGAGGACTCCATGGAAAGAACATCAACTCCAGACCATTCAGATCCCTGTCCTGGACCATGGACAGTAGGAGAATTCCTGCAATTTTTCCTGCTTAGAGAAAGCTTCGCTCCACCCTGGGGAAAGGGAGATTCTGCCTTCCTCTCTTGGAGAGCCGTTCCTCCAGCACTCACAGTAGACATAATTCTTTTAAATTATGTCTACTGTGAGTTCTTTTAAATTGTGATTTTCCTTTTCCTTACAAAACTCATGTGAGACCAAAAATAGACAAGCCACAGAATGGCTCCTATTCTGGGTTCAAATACTCCTAATATAAACACTGTCAAATTTAGACTTACCAGTTGGGATAAGGGAGAGATTTTTTAATTAGCTGTAAAAGGATAAAAAGGATAAATTTCCTTTTTATTCATGAGTCACAGCTGGAAATTTGTCATAGGGAAAGAATCTTGAACTTGCAATCAGGAGCTAGTTTCTAGCTAAGGCTCTGCTGTAAGCCTTTGTGTACAAAAGTTGGTGTTTAGATTCAGAAGACTTGAGTCTGAATCACGAGAGCTCTATAGGTTGCAACAGTTTATTTACCCTTTTTGAGCCTCATCCAGAAAAAGACTCAAATAATACCTGGCTCCTACAGTGCTGTTGTGACGGTTCATTCAATAGTTCATTCATTCAAAAAGTACCTGAGTACCTACTATGTGGGAGGCACTATGCCTGGAGCTGAGAACAGAGTTACTGAAACAGAAAAAGTCACTGCCACAGTGAACTTGTGTTCTACTCAGGGGGAAGAACAAAGACACAACTTCAGAGAAGTGTGAAAGATGACAAGCAATATGCAAAGAGGACATCTGTGGAGACCAGTGGTCTGGAAAGGCTCCTGGAGTCGAGGAGGAGCTGGAGCTACATACAAGGCACTGGGAGGGAACACTCTAAGCAGGGTTCTTGGAGGCCTAGAGGTGGAAAAAGGGGTTGGTTTATTTGAAAAACAGAAAGGAGGCCGGTATAGTGAAAGCCAACAAGGGGGCACAGCAGGCAGCTGACACAGGAGCACAGGGGCCTCATGGGCCAAGCTTGGACATGGATTTGATCCTAAGTACAGTGATGCCCCTGAAGGGTGATATGTGGTATTCAACAGGGTTATAGGAATTAAAGAATATCACCAGGCCTTGCATGGGCTAGACTAATGAATGTTAAATGATTATTTATTTATAATGAAACTGTCTTATCAGAGCATACTTTCTCTTTTCTATCCCCATCCCCCAGCTTAAGGAGGCATCTACAGCCTCAAAATGGAAGGGGCTTTCAAAACTTGCATATTTATTGGCTTGGTAGCTCAGTGGTTAGGGCGCTGGCTACATGCACTGGGGCTGGTGGGTTCAAACCTGGCCAGGGCCTGCCAAAACAACAATGACAACTACGACCAAAAAATAGCCAGGCATTGTGGCGGTACTACTTGGGAGGCTGAGGCAAGAGAATCACCTAAGCCCAAGAGTTTGAGGTTGCTGTTTAGCTGTGGTGCCATGGCACTCTACCGAGGTTGACACAGAAAAATAAATAAATCAGTAAAACTTGCATATTTATCAATGTAATGATCATACAAAGGAACCTGGTGATGACCTGAAGGGATATCCTCTTTAATGGGAAAGCAGGTTATAGTCATCTGACATCTGGTCCAGGGCCCCTGGGCACAATGTGACTGTTGGGCATACTGTGCCAGTTCAAAAGTCCTGGCTGAGGACTTTTCATGAAGCTGAAACCACTTTGCTTTTTAGTGTTTCAAAATAATTTTGACAATAGGGAGGGGGAAAGGAGGTGTCACGGTGAAGATGCTCCGTGGGCCCTCCATGGTGAAGGGCCATCAGCCCTCTGTTGGCAGGAGTGTATTATCCGTAGGTTCATCTTAAATTCTTAGTTACAGGGACACTGGTGTCTGCTTTCCAAGTCTGACCCTGCAGGAGGTGGGGGTGTGTGGAGTAGATAGTACACACTTGTGAAAACTAAAAAGGGAGTTAACAACAGCTGGGCCTGCTTTTTCTGGGAGAATTGCAGAGTCTAAGCTATTCTGTGTAACCACGTGATGTGTATTTAGGTGATAGTCTAAAGAAGAAATCACAGGGTGTGGGGAGAGGGCAGGGTGGGAAAGGGGTAGTGGAGGGTAAGAACTAGGCATAGGAATTGTGTTCAGACAATTGAGTAGCTTTAGTGTGAGGACAGAGTGACCAGGCTGCACAGATGGGCCGTGCTCCCTCTGGGGACCAGAGACATAGCCTGAAGAAGAGGCGAGGACTTACAGAGGTCAGTGTAATAGACACAGCCATCCAAGACTCAGCATGCACATTGTTCCACCCCTAGCTTGTCCAAGTGCCTCCCCACAAGGCAGATGTGTACCCATCTAGCATGTTTTCATAGGACAACCTTGGAGGCTGATGGGAGCTAGAAACAGGGAAGCCAGCAAGTGGCAGAGCCAGGATACCAACACAGATCTCTGTGTTTCACTGTGACCCACCATGCTCACCTTGAACGTCCTGAATTTACTGGTTCAGGTGGGGTCTGGGAAGCACACTATGGGAAAGCTGTGAAAAAGTTCCCCTAAGGCAGTGGTTCTCAACCTTCCTAGTGCTGCGACCCTTTAATACAGTTCCTGCGGGTCCTAACCCATAGGTTGACAACCGCTGCCCTAAGGACTCTAATATGCCTCCTGCTGAGTTTATTTGAATATATAAATGAACAATCACAATTCTTTTACTTTTTAAATTGTTTTTTCAGAGACAGTCTCACTTTGTCGCTGTTGGTAGAGTGCAAGGCATCACAGCTCACAGAAACCTCCAGCTCTTGGGCTCCAGAGGTCCTCAAACTTTTTAAACAGGGGGCCAGTTCACTGTACCTCAGACTGTTGGAGGGCCGGACTATAGTTTAAAAAAAAAAACACTATAAACAAATTCCTATGCACACTGCACATATTTTATTTTGAAGTAAAAAACAAAATGGGAACAAATACAATCACAGCACCTCATGTGGCCCGCGGGCCGCAGTCTGAGGACCCCTGGTAGGCGATTCTCTTGCCTCAGCATCCCTCCTAGCAGCTGGACTACAGGAGCCCACCACAATGCCCGGCTGTTTTTTTGTTGTTGTTGCAGTTTGGCCAGGCTGGGTTTGAACCCGCCACCCTCGGCGTATGGGGCCGGTGCCCTAGTCACTGAGCCATAGGTGCTGCCCAACAATTACAATTCATTAGACATATATAAAAACAAGCAGCATGAATGAGGAGCGTAAGCGTAGGCAAGGCACGCAAATGACCTCAGTGAGTTAATCCAGGAAAAAAGAGAGAGCTCTTTTAAAAATTCTGATTTGGGCTCAGAGCCTGTAGCTCAGTGAACAGGGAGCCAGCCATATACATTGGAGCTGGCAGGTTCAAACCCAGCCTGGGTCTGCTAAAACAACGACAACTGGCAACAAAAAATAGCCAGGTGTTTTGGCAGGTGCATGTAATCTCAGCTACTTGGGAGGCTGAGGCAAGAGATTTGCTTAAGCCTAAGAGTTTGAGGTTGCTGTGAGCCGTAACGCCATGGCACTCTACCCAGGGCGACAGAGTAAGACTGTCTCAAAAATACAATAAATTCTGATTTGATTTCCTAGTGATATTTAAGAGGACAGCACTTTGCTAAAACCTCAGTAGACTACTATAACAAAAGGCCAATCAGAGAATTAGGGTCATCTTAGAAATTAAAAATACTATTAGTTAATTAAAAACTCAACAGAGGACTATACATGGCAGAATGAACATTCCTGAAAAGCCCACTGATGCATTAGATTAACTTGGGTAAGACTAAAGGACGAGAGATGGAATTTGAAAAAGGAGAAAAGTAAGATTTTCTATCCACAAAGTAGGACTCCAGAAGGACAAAATGAAGTGAATGGAGAAGAATTACAACTGAAATTAATTTTAGAAGAAAAAGATTTTCCTGAGCCAAAACAAAACAAAACAAAACAAAACAAAACTTGACTTTTCAGATTAAACTCTTAGATTTAGATTCCTGAATTCCAATGGTAAAGGAAAAAAACTTACAGACAGAAGAAGAAAAGTTACCTACAAAAAAGAGAATTAAGCTGGTAACATATTTATTAGAAAAACTTACATGCTAGAAGTAATGTTTTTGGAGTTCTAAAGGCACCATGACCCTAGAATTTCTAGATACCCAGCTGAACTTCCATTCACACATAAGGGAAGAAGGCCTACAAGATATAGAAAGCCTTAGAAATTATCCTACTCAGTATACTTTTTTACTTCCTAAAAAAGTTATCTGAGGAAATATTCCAGCTAAATAACAACAGCAACAACAAAAAACACAAATAGATAACTCAAAGATGAAAGACATAATATAGAACACAAGATCATCCGTGGTAAGCAAGAAGCCAATAAAAGTTTAGTTCATTCTAAGTAACTATTAAACTGGGTATTTAAGAAAGAAAAGCTTAATAATTTGGACCAAAATTTCAAATTATTTCTACTATATGATCAAAGCACATTTAAGAATCTGTTAGAAATAAAGAATTTGACAAACCCATAATCAGAGAATAGTAAACTATCCTCAAAATGTAATGTCATGTAAGTTGAAGTAATTATATAGAAAATAAGTCACCAGTTAAAAGCTTGATTTCACAGCTGTTAAAGCAACTTTGAGGCCATCAGAGAGTTATACTCTTCCAAATGCCCATAATTCTAAATTAATTGTGTGTTGAGCAAAGCCACAAAAATCAGAAATTTTACATTATTTGCATACAAAAGAATAAAGGAAACTGTTGCAAGATAATAAAAAGGAAACCCTTTACTACTTATAAATTTTAAGAAGTAATGGGCGGAGACAATTTGGGTGACTGAAGCCAGCTTTCCACAGAGGCTCTTGTCTAGAAGGAGAGTTAAAGGACAGAAATTCAGCAAGTAACCTGCACCAAGAGAGAAGGTTGAAGAATGCACATCATCCCTGCTGAGGTGAGCTGCGACCACAAGGATACAAACAAAAGATACAAAATCCATCACCAAGCGGATGGGAGTCCCCTCCCCCATGAGAATGGCTCGGAGTGCCCCACAAACAAACGAGCAGAGTTCAAAGGTCCTCCCACTACACTCCACAGGAGAGACCCTCTAAAAACTGGACCTACCTCCTGTACTAGGGTGCAATGGCGTTCTCCTGCCAGACATAAAACAGTATAAAACTGTATATATTCTCTACCTGCAACTCTGAGCTCCCAGCACTCCCCTCCAATCTCACACAGAGGTCTGGAGGCCTGTCCCCCAGGAGTCCAGATTCTTGGGTGATTTCTCGAGGGGTGTGGACAGGGCCTACACTGCAGCTGGTCAGTGCTGACTCGGGGGCATGGGAGTGAGGAGACGAAGGTTGGCTGAGAGGGAACCACACCAGAGCGGCGGTGCCCCGAGGCGCAGAGCAATAGCCGTCTTTTCGCAACAATAGGGCTCACTCCTAGATATTCTGAAGCCACATCCCCTGTCTCCCTGGGTAACAAGAGGAGGCTGGGCATCTACTCAGGTGGCAACCACCACGGAACAGATCTGGGATGGAAACGCAGGCCCCGTAAGTAAAGGGTTTGCCTGAGGTGGTACTGGCCTGGATGGAGCAGGGACTAGAAATGCACATGCAGAGCCGGGAAGTTCCCAGGGCGGGGCTGACCCAGAGGACCGCTTTACTGAGCCTAAGATGCACTCGGCCCTCAGGGGATTGTCAGCCTATAGACCAAGGAAGACAGAAGGCTAGAACTGACAGGTATCTGAATACAACCCTGCAGGAGCAAAGATAGGGCCTGAGGTGCAGGCTCTCGGAACTCAAAACGGCTTCTCTTCTGCAGGGAAATTTAGCAGGGACAGAAACAAATTCCTACAAAGTTCTTCTATTCTGTTCTGTTCTGTTCTGTCAGTAACATCAATCAGGGGCGGGGCTGGGATTGAGTGAACATCCCCAGTCTCCATCAAGCACCCGAGGTTGTCAGGCCTCACCTCCTGCTGCTACATAGAGGCAGAGCGCAGTGGCCTGGCTGAGCAGAAATAGATTTCCTTGTGATTCAGGCAGGTGCAAACCCCTGGAATATCAGTTCACTACAGGCAACTGGGTCAAAGCCCTGCGGGACTATCAGTGACTGGGTATGACAGAGGTGCAAGGTGGGGAAGGAGGCATCAACCTTCCCAGACTAACCTATTTGCTGGATGGGTCCTCCTGACTCCACGGAGCACTGGAGCAAGCCATATCTCAGTAGTCACCAGACCCCTGCGATCCAGTTGCCAGAGACATTTTAAAGTCTCCCACCTGAGACAGGTGCTGACTGAGACAATTGATTTGGACCTTTTGAACTGAGCCAATCACCTGAGGACTTTTCAGGTGGTGCCCTGGGTGTGTGGTTGTAGGAAGGTTTGATTTTCCTTTTCCATTTGTTGCCTGTGGGGGGCAGGGAGACTTAATTGCTGGTATTTCTCCACAGCTGAGACTTCAACCCAGAAGAACTGTTTCACTAGGATCAAACAGAGACAAGCTGAAAACAAGACAGAACCACTTAGCCCCACCACACCAAACAGGTCCCCAGTTTCTCAGGCCATAGCACTGTATGGGTTCTCGACAAAGCTCCAGGGGAAAAATGAAATGGTATTAAACAATCATGGGGTGGAATCAGCAGAAAAACTCTGGTAACATGAATAACCAGACTAGATCAACCCCCCCAAGGAAAGATATGGCAGATGTTACTGAAGATCCCATTCATAAACAGCTGGCCGAGATGTCAGAAATCAAATTCAGAATTTGAATTGCAAACAAGATTAATAAAATGGAGGGAAATTTAGAATTAGAAATTCAAGCAGCAATTCAAAAGTTGGAATTAGAAATTCGAGGAGAAATTCAAAAGTTGTCTCAAGAATTTAACGAATTTAAAGACAAAACCACCAAAGATTTTGATGCACTGAAGCAAGAATTTGCAGCCCTCAAAGATCTGAAAAATACAGGAGAATCCCTCAGTAACAGAGTGGAGCAAGCAGAAGAAAGGATTTCTGACATTGAAGACAAAGCCTTTGAACGCTCCCAAACTCTCAAAGAGGAAGAGAAATGGAGAGCAAAAACGGATCATTCTCTCAGAGAGCTCTGGGATAATTCGAAGAAGGCCAATATCTGCCTCATTGGAATCCCTGAAAGTGTTTGAAGTGGCCTCGCAAGGCACAGAGGCCCTTCTCCATGAAATTATGAAAGAGAATTTTCCAGACATGCCAAGAGATTCTGAAATTCAGATAGCAGACAGTTTCAGAACCCCAGCATGACTCAATCCGAATAAGACATCCCCCAGGCATATCA
>CAUYPK010055123.1:0-53176 GCA_963574355.1 Loris lydekkerianus
ATAATGTGATTTTTGGTCTTCTGGGTGTATTTATAAAGTACCTAAATTCAGGGGAAGATTGGCTACTCAACATCTAAGCTCCTTTCCGACTCTAGCCATCTACTATTTTTCTTTCTTCTTTAAACTCTCTTAGGGAGTTGATTTCTCTCTTTGTAATGACCAGAAAAAGAGCTACTCAGATTAAACAGTCAGAATTTAGTTTTACATTTTTCTGAATAAATTGAAAGGAAAGATAATGAATGTTGTATTCACCTTGTCCTCACTATTTCATCCCCTGAAGGAGAGAAAGAGAGAGAGTTGGTGTGCACAATTTAATTTATGCCAATTACAGGGATGACTTGTCAAGGCTAAGCCAAGAAAAACAAAACACCTTTCACCAAATTCTTTCATAGACTTAAACAATGAGTCTATCATTGCCTAAGAAGCAAAGCAATATTTGGTTGATCAAGAACACAGGCATGAGTTGAGCTGACCTTATATTGCCTCTCCAACACTTACAGGTCTCCCCTAATCCTTTATAAACAGAGAGTCACTGCATACTTGAAATCCAATTGCCTCAGATTGTCACCAGAGTATTATGCAAGAGAATGTAGATGTTCTGGATCTTAAATTGTCCCGCTAAGCTTCCGCTGCTGTTATGAGAGATGTTATACAACTTACAAATTACTAAAATCCTGGGCTCCTGGAGTTGGTTAGAAGCATGACTTGGACACTCCCCAGCTCTGTGGCCTTGATCGAGTTAGAAATCCTCTCTGGATTTCCACTTCCTCGTGTGTAAGTGAGAATAATTGCAGTACCTTCCTCAGAGGGTTGCTGGGGGGATTAAACAAAGTAATCTTGCAGTATTAATTGGTAATAATAACAGCCCAGGCACTTTTCTAGGCATAAAAGATTTCAGCAACTAACAAAAAACTAATTATAGTTAATAATAACAGAATGTGGCAGATACTGCACAGAAATGATCTCCCTGAATTCTCTTAGTGATTCAGTGATCTTGCAAAATACACATTGGTTTCTCTTTTTTTTATAGAGGATCACAGAATTTTAAGTAACCGATCCAAGTTCACATACCCAGGAAGAGACAGAGCTGTCGTTCAAACTCATATCTACCTAACTAGCATCTAGCTTCTAGGTATTTCTTGCTATAGCTCTTGATACTGTGATACATGTAGTTTTATTACTTTTAAAAGAAACTCCACCAATCTCTCATTTGAAGAGAAGTGGAGGAGGTTTTCTCCAGTCCCTTTAACAATTCAGAAGCAGAACAGATTCTGCGAAGGACAGTTTCGCGTTTTGCCACCAGCTGCAGGTCAGAGCCATTGTACCCGCACTCCCTCTTCATGTCATCTGACTGATATAGCTGGTTGTGCATACCGTCTAAGTTTGGGGCTGGGTAAATCTCGGTCACAGCCTTGTAGATTGTGGCTTCATGTGACAAAATTATTTTGCAAATGATGCTGTTTTTCTTCTTTTCCCAGTCTTCCCTCCCTTTCTGCAGCTGTGTCCCTTTCTTCCAAAAAATTGATTAAAATTGTGAAACCCATATTTTTGCAATTAATCACATGGGACCTTGCTTTTGACCATGGCCCGATTGTTTCACCCAACTACAACACAGTTGCTGAGGCATTAGTGCTAAGAACAAGGCTTGCAGGCTGACAGAGCTGGGTTGGTCTCTCTGTCCTGGCTCCTCTCATAGCAGTCATCATATTCTAATCAACCTGGCATGGAGCATAGGATGGGAGCCTTCCACTTGCAGAACATTTAAATGGGATTTAGCAGCTGGACATGGTGGCTCATGCCTGTAATACCAGCACTCTGGGAGGCAGAAGCTGGAGGATTGCTTAAGGTCAAGAGTTCAAGACCAGGCTAGGCGTGATGGCTCACACCTGTAGTCTCAGTGCTGTGGAGGCTGAGGCAGGTGGATTACCTGAGCTCAGACGTTAGAGACCAGTATGAAAAGCAGTGAGCCAGAGCAAGACCCCGTCTCTACAAGCATCAAGAACAGCCAGATGTTGTGGTGGGCGTCTGTAATCCCAGCTACTGGGGAGGCAAGGGGACAGAGCATTGCCAGAGAAAGAACATTTAAAAAAAGAAGAAAGAAAATGGAAAAAAAAAAAAAAAAAGAGAGAGAGAGAAAGAAAGGAAGAGTAACTTCAAAAAAATAAGAATGAACAAGCAAGCTTAAATTAAAAAAAAAAAAATTTAAAAATTAAAAAAAGTTCAAGACTAGCCTGAGCAAAGAAAAACTCCCCATCTTTACTAAAAATAGAAAAATTAAAGTAGCTAGTATGCCTGTAGTTCCAGCTACTTGGGAGGCTGAGGCAGGAAGATTGCTCAAGCCCAAGGGTTTGAGGTTGCCAGGGCACTCCAGTTTGGGTGACAGAATGAGATTGTCTCAAAAAAAAAAAAAGGATTTATTATTCATTCATTTATTCAATAATTTATGTAGCAAACATTTTATTGAGAATAAACCATGTTCCAGGCACTTTTCTAGGAATAAAAGATTCCAGCAACTAACAAAAGAACACAAATACCTGTTCACAAAACTGACATATTATTGTATAAAAAAAAAGACATGAAATACTATACAAATGTATCAATCACTGATTAGAGGCATGAATAAAGAATACAACAGATAAGAATAATGAGAAACCCCAATTAGTTCTTAAATGATACAAATAAGGCAGTTAGAATCATTCTATTTTACAGATGAAGGGTTTGAATTTGCCCAAACTCACCCCATCCATGATAGAACAAGAATTTGCTATATCCTGATAATAACAATGACAAATACGACAACCATGCTTATAATAGTGACCATTTATTCACATAATTATAGAATTGCATGAAGTAGTTATATAATCTCATTTCATGAGTGAAGAAATCAAGACTCAGAAAGATGAGATAATTTGATCAAGGTCAGTGGTAGAGCAAGGATTCAAACCTGATCTGAATGGTTCAAAATCCATGATTTTTCCACTATACCAGGCCTCCTCTGCTGAGTTGGTTATAATTGGAAATTCTTATTACTAAATTGAAAATTCCTCGAGGACAGGGATTGCATCTCCATCATCACCAGAAAGTTCTACAACATCTGCCATAGCAAATGTTGAATTTTCTGTGTCCAGACCAGCCTCATTCCCCAGACAGACAGAAAGCAAGATATATGAGAAGAGGGCTGCCAATTGTAACTTTCAGATCTTCCAATCCTCCCCTGGTATTGAGTTGCAACATGTAATTAGCACTGCAGTCAATGCTACTCTTAAACACCAGAGTGCTGAACGACTTTCAGAGTCCAAGATGCAACAGCAACTTGCTAGCATCGACCTAACCTCTCCAAAATATCCAAATTCCCAACCCAACTTGTGACCTGGGCAAACTTGTTTGCCTCTTTATTAGACTTGTGTTTGTCTAGGAATGAAAGGAATCAACAAGTGGGATGTGCATGCCCTGCATTTCAATGAGAGCCTAACCCTATGGCGTGAAGGGGGCATTGTGATGAAGTGGAAGAGCTTGCTGGACTCTTGCTGCACTTCCCCAGCTCAGCTCACAATGCTTTTCTCAACCCTTAGCATCATCCATGCTCACAGCTGTGCAGTAGTGTTTGGGCTTTATACATTTACATATACATCACAGTAAATGACCAGAATGCATGAATGAATGAATGAATTTTTTTGTCTTATTGTTGTCTAAATTGCTTTATAGGAACATAGTGCAGCTAACTATAAAAATTTTAAGAGTGAGTTTAATTTTTTTTTTGTTTTGTTTGTTTTTTTTTGTTTTTTAAGATTAAGTAGACAGTTCTTAGAATCAGGCAAACCTAGGTTTGAGCTTCAGCGTGCCACTTTACTAGCTGGCTGAGTTTGGAAAATCTAATGCCTTCAACTTCACCAAGCCTTCAGCTCTCAATTCAGAGGCCTTCCCCACACCTGCACCCCTCCCTCCAACTTCCTTCTCTCTCTCCACATGCTGAAGCCCTGCAGGGCTTAGTTGCCCACATCTCACCTCCCGCTGGACTGCAAGCTCCTTAAATTCCTGGAGCTTAGCACTGTGTCTGACACACAGGGACATTCAATTAACTCTGGTTGAATAAATTAACCAAAGAAGAGTATGCTGAAGAAAACATAAGGACAATGCACCCAGAGTGGAGGGATGAGGCAGCTTTCTTTACTCCTTAACATGGCAGCAAAGCTGCTGGGGCCTTCCTCTCCTTTCCTCCCCAGCCTGGGCCCTGAACCCCAGAGTGCTTAAGAATTCTCTGGATTCTAGAGGAGTGCTAAGCCCCAATCCTTTAAAAGAAAAAAAAAAGGCCACTTTCTTACTCTTGTTCCTGGCACCCAAAATATGATGGAAACATTGCAAAACCCTGCTGGTGACATCCACACACGTTTTTGCCACTTTGCTTGCAAAGCCTCCAGGCATCTTGGCTGTGACTTTGGTTACATCATGTTGACTATCCCTTGAAAGGGTCATGGACACTGTCTAAAGACTTCCATCCCCATCCCTCTCAGGGAATAGCCTTTCTCCTAAACTCTTCAAAAGAACGTTCTCATATGCTTCATATACTTTACATACAGATTTTATTCCTAGTGATCCCATACAGAAAATATGTTTTAGAGAGTGAGGAATGCTGATAAAAGCTGATTATTTTTCTTATTTTTGCCTAAGGAGCAAATTATACATGGAGATATTTCTGAGGAAAACTTTCTTGTATTATTTAAGAAGGTCATTCTCTGGAACCCCGACTACATTTTCAGTCAATCTAGAGCCCCTGGGAGTGGTATTGGGACCATCAGTATCAAGAGTAACAGTAATAAGAGGCATGGGGTCCAGCGAGCCCTGGATGAACAGCCCGGAACAACTCACAACAAGACTTTCCAAGGCAAATGTGGCCAGCCAGCAGACTAGGACATGTGGTCAGGCCAAAGTCACCTCTCTTAAGGAAGCAGGAAAGGCAACCTTCCTACCAGTTGTCCCACAGGGAGGGGTCACGGTGTTCTGGGACCTTGCTAGTTAAGGGCTATGATAGCTGACCACCGGAGATGCTTTTGCTTGCAATCTTTCCACACTCTTTGTTTTCACTCCCATACACTATGTATTTTGAAAAGTGACTTAAATTAAAAATAATAAATATCTCATGGGCCATGTGTAATTTCTTTTTATACATGACCTCACTTAAATATGGCAACAATCACATAAATGGGTACTGTTATTATCTGTAATTTATTGGGTTAAAAACTAAAATATAGACAAATTAAGTGGTAGAGCTAGGAGGTAAAACAGTGTAGTTTCCAAGACTGTACACTTAACCACCATGCCAGAGCATCTGTCTTATCTTAAAATGCATGGTATTTAATAAGAAATCAAATCAGTGTCCCCCACTGTTCAATTCCTTCAAGACAAATGTAATCAACAGTCAGCCTCTTGGATCAGGAGTAGGGCCAGCAGCTTTGGAATCTAATAGCTTGGTTTGAAGTCTAAATGCTGTGCAGCCTGTCTCAAGTTACTTAAAATCCTCAGGCCTCCACTTGTTTTATTCTAACACCGGGAGTAAGAATAACTTTTTTCAAAGGGTGGTTTTAAGCTAAGTTAGGCAAAATTTCTGTAAAGAGCCAGAAAATACATATTTTAGGTCTTTGCGGCTGTACAACAAGCCGTTACGACAACTCAACTTGCTGTTGCAAGTCAAGGTAGCCACTAACAATAAAACAAATGGAGGTGGCACTGTTCCAACAAAATTGTATGCACAAAAACAGATGTGGCAGCTGCTCAGTAAGGAAGCAATCCACAGAGTGAAGAGATAACCTGTGGAAATACTCACAGAAAATATTTGCAAACTACATATGTGATAAGAAGCTAATTATACCCAAAATATACAAAGAACTCAACTCAAAGGCAAGAAAACCTGATTAAGGCCAGGCACAGTGGCTCACACCCTACCACTCTGGGAGGTGAAGGCGGATGGATTGCTTGAGGTCAGAATTTCGAGATCAGCCTAAGCAAGACCAAGACCCCATCTCTAGAAATAGTTGGGCATTGTGGCAGGTGCCTGTAGTCCCAGCTACTCAGGAGGTCGAGGCAAGAGAATCACTTGAATCCAAGAGTTTGAGGGTGCTGTGAGCTAAGACACCATAGCACTCTACCCAGGGAGACAAAGTGAGACTCTGTCTAAAAAATAAATAAATAAGAAGAAAAGAAAACTTGATTAAAAAATGGACAAAAGACATGAATAAACATCTCTCATAAGAAGACATACAAAAGGCCAATGGGTATATGTAAAGATATTCAACATCACTAATCATCAAGGAAATGCAAATTAAAACCATAATGAGACATCACCTCCCACTTGTTAGAATGGCTACTATCAAAAAGATGAAAGATAGCAAGGGTTGATGAGGACATGGAAAAATGAAAATCCTTGTATATTATTAGTAGGAACATACTTAGGTTCAGGCATTAAGGAAAACAATGTGGGGGGTTTCAAAAATTTGAAAATGGAACTACTGTATAACCTGGCAACTCCACTGTGGGGTATATAGCCAAAGGAAATGAATTCAGTATTTTGAAGAGATACCTGTAGTCTTATGTTCACTGCAGCATTATTAACATTAGCCAAGATATCCAAACTATTTAAGCCTCCATCAACAGACAAATGGATAAAGAAAATGTGGCATATGTAACAATTATATAACAATAGAATACTATTTGGCCTTTAAAAAGGAGTACCCATCATTTGCAAAGATATGAATGAACCAAGAGAACATAATGCCTAGTGAAATAAGCCAGGCACAGAAAGACAAATATTGCGTGACCTCATCTATATTTAATCTGAAAACAATTGAACTTCTAGAAGCAGAGAGTAGAATAGTGGTTACAGAGGCTGAGGGTGAGGGGAAGGGGAGATGATGGCCAAAGAATACTAAGTGTTAGTTATGCAGGAAGAGAAAGTTCTGGAGATGTGTTGTACAGCATGGTGACCAGTTCATGACAATGTATTGTATACTTGAAAATTCCTAAGACAATGGGTTTCAAATGTTCTCATCACCAATGATAAGCATGTGAGGTGACAGATAGGTTCACTAGTTTGTTTTAATCATTCCACAATCTATACACATGTCAAAACAGCACATTGTACCTCATACATATATATAATTTTTCATTTGTCAATCAAATAAATAATATAAAACTGTATAAATAGATAAACTATTCAGAGTTTAGACCAGTAAATCGTGCAATTCCAAAACAGCAACATCAACATCCTCTGGGAACTAGTTAGAAATGCAAATTTTCAGCCCACACCAGAGCTACAGAGTCAGAAGTTCTGGAAGTGGACCCAGCACTAGAGATTTGGACAAGACTTCCGGGTGATTCTGATCCAGCTAAAATGTGAGATTTATGTGTTTGTTGGCCATTCATCTGTCTTCCTCAGGCAAGGTTTTGTTCAGATTTCTTGCCCACTTATAAATGGTTTGCTCTTTTCTTGTTGATTAGTATGCTTATCATTCCTCATCATCATCCCTAATAATTACTATGACATATCACCTAACCTAGTGAGAATGGCTTACATCCCAAATTCCCAAAGTTGTAGATGCTGGATGTGGAGAGAAAGGAACACTTTTTACACTGCTGGTGAAATTACAAGCACTCTCTATGAAAAGAAGTATGGCAGATCCTCAAAGAGCTAAAAGTAAACCTTCCATTTCATCCCATAATCCCATTACTAGTTATCTACCCAGAAGAAAAATTAAATCATTTTACCATAAGGACATTTGCACTAGAATGTTCATCGCAGCTCAGTTCACAACCACCAAGACATGGAATCAGCCCAAGTGCCCATCAACTCATAGATTAATAAACTGTGTATCTGAATACCACAGAATATTATTCAGCCATAAAAGATGGAGACTTTACATCCTTTGTATTTACCTGGATAGAGTTGAAGAACATTCTTCTTAGTAAAGTATCACAAGAAGAGAAAAGCACATATCCAGTGTACACAATACTAATACAAAACCAACAGATAAACTACATGCCCACATGAGAGAAAAACACAAATTCAAGTGGGTATAGGGGGAGGAAGCAAAAAGGATAGGGGAAGAGGGAAGGGGATTGGTAAATTCCCACCTAATGGGCACAGTGTAAGGGTATGCACATCCCCCCTGGGTAAAGTGCTGCACTACAACTTGAACTCTACCTAAGAAATGCAAACAATGTAACCTAATCATTTGTACCTACATGTTAATCTGAATTTTAAAGTAAATAATTAAAGTTTGAGATTCATGAATCTAGACATTCCTTATTTCTAAATGACCTCTTTCCTAAATTTGTTTTTTGTGAACTAGCTTTCCTTTTTTACTATCTTTTGTTTTCTAAGTGTAAGATAAAACTTTGACTCAGCTTGAGGGGGAAAATTTAAAAAAAAACAGGTGGGGCAAGATTCAGCCTGAAGGCCCTAGTTTGTCAAGGCTGGTGGTGACAATGTGTTTTGTGGTTCTTCTGATCACTAGACTATAAGCCATTAAAAATGGTAGCAAAATTGCTGTGGTTCCAAGATAAGATGACCAGTGCTTTCAAGTTGGATCAAAAAAAGTCCCAACCAAAGTCATGAAAATTTAACATTATCAGTGATAACTTTCATAGACTTTTGAAATATTAACTCCACCTGCCATATTACCTTATAGAGTTGGTGCAATACTTATTTGGTATTTCAATAGTGAAGATATATTTATACTAAAAAAGTATTCATTGTTTATTTAAAATTGAAATTTAACTAGAGAATCCTGGGGTTTTGTTGTTTTATTGTCTTTTTTTGTTGGTGTTTCTTTTTGCTAAATCTGACAACCCTACCTACGGATGTCTATGGTCCCACCACTTGGGAACCACTGGTTTAATTGTATAACAAAGATAACCCAACACAAGCAACATTTTGTTCTTTCATGGAGGAACAGAATTGCATTCTTATGGAATTATCCTCAAGGTTAAAAACTAATAACTCCCCTGGGTAGAAGCCACTGAAACACTCTGAGACAACTCAGGGCTCTGCACTCAACGGGTGCCAAGAACAAGCTTAGGTCACCCAAGGAAAAAGGGCAATAATCTTACATTTGCTCCTGCTGATTAAAATCAAGCAGCTTCCAGGAAAATGTTAGGCGCCCCTCTTGTCACTATGTTGAATTAATATCTGAACAGTATTAATGATGGAAAAAACACAATTATATCCAACATGTCACAAGCTTTGTAGTTGGATTTGTCGGCAAACTGTGTACTCAGAAAGCCTGTTTCATCAGTAAACAAAGCTTCTGAGTGGAGAAGAAATATTCTGTGTACATAAACACAGGGCCCTAAATCAAGGATCCTGGTAAATATTGGATAATGGAGACATGGGTTGAGTAGGTGCCTTCAGGCTTCCAATACATTCCAATAAGTGGGTTTATAAAATCATTCTCAAGGGAGTTATAAAAAGGGGGTGGGAATGTGGCTCAGCATGCTATAATCCATGTATTTTCAAACTTTAAAGAAGGAAGATGGTATTTGACATGTTCATGAAGAGGAAAGGCATTGTGCTTTCATTAAAAGAGCACATTATTCATAGTCAGAAGATCCATGTTTGAGTTTTAGCTCTATGACTTCCAAGCTGTGCAATACTGAACAATTTGCTTTGCCTCTTTGAACGTCTATTTCCTCTTTCTAAAACAGAGATGATTATAATTCCTGTCTCAAACACAATAATGGATGGGAAAATGCTTTGAAAACTGTGAAACATAACACTGACCCTTATAGTTCCTATAAGAACAGCAGACTCTCTGGTGACTGGGAAGTGAAATAGGGTCATGTTGAGTGTTACCAGCTGAAGCCAACCTAAGGGCATTATGCTCTCAAGAAATGTGGATGAGGGTGGCACCTGTGGCTCAGTGAGTAGGGCCCTGGCCCCATATATTGAGGGTGGTGAGTTTGAACCTGGCCCCGGACAAACTGCAACAAAAAAATAGCCAGGCACTGTGGCAGGCACCTGTAAGTCCCAGCTACTCAGGAGGCTGAGGCAAGAGAATCACCTAAGCCCAAGAGTTGGAGGTTGCTGTGAGCTGTGATGCCACAGCACTCTACTGAAGGTGACAAAGTGAGACTCTGTCTCTAAAAAAAAAAAGAAAAGAAAAGAAAAAGAAATGTGGATGAGCTGGCTCTGCTATCAGAATAAAGTACCAGGTGGTTTAAACAACAAAATGTGGTGGTTCACATTCTGGAGGGTAGACGTCCAAGATCAAGACATCGGTCAGCAGGGTTGATGTCTTCTGAAGCCTCTCTCCTTGGCTTGTAGATGGTTATCTTTCCCCAGTGTTTCTTCACATCATCTTTTCTCCATGCGTTGCCCCTGTGTCTAAATTTCTCCTTTTTATAAGGATACCAGTCATATTGTGTCAAGACCCAACTTTAGGACCTAGTAGTTGAATCTCTCTCTGAAGACTCTATCTCCAAATAAGGTCACATTCTTTTACATTAGGGGTTATGACTTTAGCATTTTAATTTTGGAGGCATACAATTCAACTCTCATAACAACATCATTCATTTTATTCTATTGAAAAATGACCAGATGGTCTCACAGTGTTTCCCAATTAAAGGCCTGTTTCTCCTCAAATAAAAACATCCCACTCTATAGTGAAGACTTACCTATGTGTTGGGTCTCTAAGATGATAAATTATTTACTTTAGAATAAAGATTCAGGTCTTTGGCTTCATTACCTCACACCTTCTCCAAACACCACAACTCTAGGCAGCATCCCTCTTTTCAGAGAATTATCTTTATTTTGTAAAAAATATGTTGTCATTTTCCCTTAGATTTATCTCATGAAAAGCAATTTATCTCACATTGATATTCATAGAGACACTGAAGGTTTTAAATTTCAAACTCAATTCTTTGTTCAAGAAATGTATTTATCAGTTATCCATCAGCTTCCAGACTATTGACACATTTTCAAATCACACAAAGCATCTTCCATCAAATCATAGGAGTATGATTTGTATAAGTATATACATACATATGTGTGTGTATATATATAGAGAGAGATACAGATATAAGGAATTAATCAGAAATGAAGTTCTTAAAAGTAAACTTAGCCTTTTTCAAAACTCATGCTTTCTAAGCAACTCAATATCCTTCTTTCAATCAATAATTGTCTTGCCATTTTAGAAAATAACAAGTATCCCAGACAGAATGGATGCATGGATATTTGTCTTGGGGAGTTCAGTCATCATAGTACTTTTTGTAACATCGAAAAAGTAGAAATAGTCTGATGTCCAAAAGGAGTTTGCTAAACAAATTACAAGGCAGCTATAGATGGAACACAATGCGCTCACTGAATATCATTCTTTTGAAAAATGGATAAAGGCTTGGGTGATCCTCTTGGTAAGTTGCTAAATGAAAAGCAGGTTACAGAAGGCTATCTCTGATTCTGGTTTTAAGACTATATGTGCAAAAAGAATATAGATATGATATTCACCAAACTATTAATATGCTATAACCTAAGGAGTGAGATTCTAGATAAATTTTTGGTTTCTTCTTCATACTTTCCCTAATTTAATTTTTTTCCTAATTTAATTTTTTCTACAATATGCATATATCAGTTATATAATAAAAACATGACCTTTTTAAATAAATGAAAATTTCCCTCTGAAAGGGAAAAGTTATTGCAAAGTTCCATTCATTCCAGTGTGTTACTATATTTTTACAGATCTTAGTACTGGATTTCTAGGAGATGATAATTTCAAAGGGGTTCAAATAAGCATAAAACTAATTGTGTACCAATTATCGTGTTTTTTAAAAAGGCTTAATTTAAAAAGAAGAAAAAAGGCTTCATGAAGGACTTGGTGTCTGACTTAGGAGAGGACTTGATGAAAGGTGGATTTTCTGTGAGGGATATAGACTGTGCCAGGGAGGGGTATTCCCCATGTAGGAAATGGTGGAAGTAAACAAACGTGCAGTGAAATGCAGGGTCTGCTCTGAGAGTAACAAATAGTTTAGTGTGAGTAGTTTACGGGGTTTCTAAAGGGATGCCAGGGTCAAGGCAGGAAAATCAAATGAGGGAATGAATGATCATAAAATTTATTGTTGAAACCACGAACTATCATCCTATCTCGAGCATGAAAGAGAGTGCTCTTAGTAGCTGCTAGAAACAGCAGACATACACTAGAATCATACCAGGAAGCCAGGACATAAAGCCTGTCAACAAATGCCTGGATCATAGCAGGGCTTAGATATCAGACTCGGGTATTTGAACTTCATACACAGAATCTTGAAATCTTGGGGTTGAAAGGAAATTTCAAAGCCCTCCAGCCTGGCCACCCCATACTTGCCTCTGACTTCCAAGAATAGTCATCAAGCTTTTTTAAAAATTTCTCTGTGACCAAGAAATCATTGCCTTGGGACAGTTGTTAGAAAATTCTTCATTATACTGAGGGATATTTATCTCTTTGTATCTCCCAACTGCTTGGCCCAGTCCTGCCATCTCAGAGACAAGCATAATGCTTATCTCTCTTCTACGTTAGAGTCAAAGATATAAAGAGAGATACCAGGACCCTCTACATTTTCTCTTTTGTAGGATAAACAGCCTGCACCCTGCCCTCCTACAGCTTTCCAGTAGCTCATCACCGCACTCTTTCCATCTCCTGATTAGCTTTTGAATTAATCTGCTCCTGTCGTCTTCCCTGCTGCCACCTTGGTTGGGGCCACCATCTTTTCTTGCTGATATTACCACAGCAAGATATTACCTCCTAAATCAGCAGTTCTCAACCTGTGGGTTACAACTCACAAGAACTGTATTAAATGGCTGCAGCATTAGGAAGGTTGAGAACCACTGTCCTAAGTGATCTCTTTCTCATTGACCATCCCTCTAACCCATTGTTCAGCCTGCAGCCAGAGTGATCTTTACAAGACCCAAAGCTGACTGTGATCCTGCACTGTCTACAATCTTCACTGGCTTCCCAGTCTCCTACGGATCAATTACAGTGTCATGAAGTACAGCTACAAGCCGTTCCAGCCTCAGCCACCACTCTAGTTTCATTTCTCTCATCCCCTTCCCTCCCCTTGCAGTCTTTCTTTCAGTTCCTTGAATAGCCCTCTTGCCCCAGCCTCCTGATACCTCTGACACCTCTGCTGGGAACCCTCTTCATGCCACCACTTTCACCTTCCTCATCCTTACTTAGCCTTTGGGTCCCAGTTTAAACATCCTTTCCTATATGATATTTATTCTGTATTCTGATCCCATTAAGTCTGGATTAAATATCACATCTTAGGTCAGCAGTTCTCAACCTGTGGGTCACAATCCCTTTTTTTTTTTTTTCCGGCCAGGGCTGGGTTTGAACCGGCCACCTCCGGCATATGGGGCTGGAGCCCTACTACTTTGAGCCACAGGCACCGCCCCCACAATCCCTTTTTGACAATGAAAATACATTGCAGCATTAGGAAGGCTGAGAACCACTGTCTTAGGTGGTTTCTTAGGTGAACTCTTACATGAAAGAGTTCAATAACTATCGCCTTCTATACTCCATATTAGACCTCTCTTAATAAAACCTAAATTTTAAAAGAAACATCACTATTGATTTTAGTGTCAGTTTAAGTCCCTAAACCCCCATATGAAGCCACCACTTGTCTCTGACTTTTCCTCTGTCTCTTTCTTTCTCCCTCTCCTGCTCCCCCTCTGTCTTCCTCTTCTTCTCCTTCCAATCCCTCCCTCTCACGCACATATGCATACCCCCCCACCAATAATTTTCAATTGACTTTTAGGATCCATGCATAAGAAACTTTTTTTCTGAGACAGTATCTTACTCTGTTGCCCAGGCTAGAGAGCAGTGGTGTCATCATAGTTCAATGAAACCTCAAAACTCCTGGGCTCAAGTGATCCTCCCTCTTCAGCTGCTAAGACTACAGGTGTGTGCTACCATGCTCAGCTGATGATTCTATTTTTTATAAAAATGGCATCTCACTGCTTCTCAGGCTGATCTCTGTTCTTCTGGCCAGAGATCTAGTGACTTGGTACACTATCTCAAAATATCTTCCTACCTGGACCTCCCAAAGTGCTAGCATTATAGGCGTGAACCACTGCACCCAGCCTAACATTTTATGTCTGTCTCCTCACACACATATTCAAAAAATAAAAATTCAAATTAGGCTACAACTTACTGATAACTTTTGAACTCCTATTTCTTATGCCTTTTCTCTGAGTAAATGGGATCCTTATGTTATGCCTTCACAGATGCAATGATGTTGAAGAAACAGGAATGAACACCAGGCCCAGAAGTATAGCACTAAAGGCATCCCTAAGTTAACCCACCTGTTAATCAGGTCTCTTTTCCTAAGTGCATTCAACCAGTCATCAATCCAGCCCCCATGCATCCTTCTAATCCACAAGAAGATCGGGAGATCTGGGCCTTCCTGACATCAAGGTTTTCAATTAATTGATATTTATTGACTACAGCTGTGTTCAGGGTGATGCCACATACTTTATTTTAGTTACAACTTCTAACACTTACTATCTTAATAGATAATATAAGACCATCACACAAGTAGTGATTGCCAGAGTGGGGATGTGAACCCAGGTCCTAGGACTCCAACTTCATAGTCATCAGCATACATGATACCAGGATCACCCAAAGAGAAAGATGCATAATTTGATTTCTGCTGGCTTCTGCTAATCACCACCTACTCTCCTCTCTCAAATATTGGATTAATTAGTTCTTTGATTAGAGATTCCTAACAACAAGATCATAACAAATCAAGGGTGTTCAAGGGTTGACTTGTATGAACCCCCTAAAAATCTAAACAAAGTGCTAATTGTTGTGTATTGTGTGTCTTTTCTGAGAAGAGCACTATGTGTCCACATCTGAAAAGACCATGGTCTCAAACCATTAAAAACAATTTAAAGTTTAAATAATTCCCTATGAAACTTAATCATCATTCACCTCTCTGTCTGGAATTCCAGAATGCACATATTCCTTTTTAAGAAAATCAAAACCGCATTTTTTAAATGTCAAACATCACAAAGTCTCTATTACTCTCTCTAGACCCCTTACAGACCTCTAAGGAGCCTGCTGGTTCATTCTGAGAGCCTGGATATTTTCTCCAGGGCCAGCTTATCAAAAGACTGGTAGAAGTCCATCTATCCAGGCCTTTTCTACCCTTGTCCTATGCCAGGTTCCAGCTTGAAGAGGATTCAGAGGATTCTTTTACATTCACAAAGGTAACAGAGGCAAAATTGCAAATGGCCTTTCTTGCATCTGGCCTTGAGTAACATTAGGATAAATGCCTCAGGGGAAACTCAATCCAATTGAGATGTGGATTAGAAAGTAAGCTGGGAGACCTAGAAAATTGTTGCACTATTTTGACGACCAAGAAAGCCTAAACCTTCCCTTTGCTAAATAAGTAAGAGAGTCTGCCTTTTGTGATAATCATGCTTGGCCCCTATTTTTTACCATATTATATTATAGATGATAATTTCTGATAGCTAGATTCTGATCTGATTCAATGCTTGACTATAATAGTTGTTCATGAGAATTATATACAAATTTGCTGAGCCTCCCTTCTGGGTCTCTAATGCCATAGGCTCTAAAAATAATTAAGACAAAGAAAAAGTTGATCCCTATAAACCAATGGTAAACAGTTGTGATAAAGAATGGTAAGTGCTCTGCTGGCAGGAGTAAAGGAGGCTCCTGGACGGGCGTCCTCAAACGGTGGCCCGCGGACCACATGAAGCGGTATGAATTGTATTTGTTCCCGTTTTGTTTTTTACTTCAAAATAAGATATGTGCAGTGTGCATAGGAATTTGTTCATAGTATTTTGTTTTAAACTACAGTCTGGCCCTCCAATGGTCTGAGAGACAGTGAATTGGCCCCCTGTTTAAAAACTTTGAGGACGCCTGCTCTAGGAGAACATGAGGGGGCTACCTAGTCTATTCTGGAGGATGGGGAACAGATGGTCTGGGTACTTTCCAAGAGAAAGGAGCTTTCAGCTGAGTCTTTAAAGAAAAGTAGAACTTAAACACAGACCTAATACAAGTACAGGACGAAAGTTATGTTTACTAAATGCTTAATATGCCTAAATCTGTATATAATGTGCATGGAATGTGTATAAAATATACAAAAATGGTGCAAAGAAGGAGAGAGAGATGGAAGAGAAAGATAAAAAGCAAGTCAGAGAACCTGTGAACACCAACACTATTCTTTAAAAATAAAAACAGAAACCACTGAAGACTTCTCAGATAGATCTGCTTGATCATACTGCGTTTCAGAAAAACCATTTGGCACAGCATGGAGACAGGATGGCGTGGGCAGGACCAGCCCCAAATGAGACTAATGGGAAGTTGTGACTAGAATAGAATATGAGGGAGGCCTGGCCTGCACTTCTAGGAGAGGTAAAGACACAGGTTTGCAACACCGTACTCAGCAAAGATTGTAGGCAGGGTTTGGTGATTGTCCTGAATTAAAGTGCGGAAGTCACCTAGGTGATTCTGTTGTGTCTGGCATGGACACCTGGGGAATGCCATTTGAGCAGTAGAAAAGAGAAGAGGAAAAGCCGGCCTGGGAGAAAGAGGGAAAAGAAAATTTTGGTTTTGAACACTTTGGTTTTAAGATGCTCTGTGGGGGAGGGTAATGGGTCAGGCCACGTCTATGGTGCATATTTTTATCTATAATAAAAAAAAAAAAAGGTGAAGATGCTCTGTGGGACATCAAAGTGGAGATGTTGATAGAAAAATCTGGTATTTTAGGAGAATGATCAGGATAGATTTTGGAGACACCATATGTATGTGGTGGTTGAAGCCACTGGAGTGGTGAGATCATCTAGGGAGACCACAGGATGTCAAGGGACAAGAGTCAAGGAAGGTGGCAAAGCTTACTGCAAATGAAGAGGCCCTTTAAGGCATGAATAGTAATTGAAAAGATGAGAATGGAACCTAAGATGTGTGGTATCACAGAATCCAGGACAGAGAAAAAAAAAAAAAAAAAGATAGAGGGAAAGACCAACAGTTCAAAATGAGGCAGAGAAAACTGGGAAGGGCGGTTTAAAAAGGCTCCATGGTTTCTCTGCAAAGAGGTGTTTGGTGGCCCTGACAGAGGGCGGCCTTCAGAGGTGAGGGCAGATGCCCGCTGACTGGGCGTGAAGGAGCAAGTGAGTAGTGAAGACAGGGGGCAGAGGAGGCCGCTCACCCTTTCCAGGAGCCTGTGGAGAGTGGAGGGGATGCCATGCCCAGGAGGCCTCACGAGAGGGGGAGGAAGCGCTGTAAATACCTGAGGAACGGAAGTGTGGAAACCTTCCTAGGCTCGTGGAACTGGGCATGTGATAAATACAAAAACAAATACCAGAACTGGGTTCTCTCCGTCCTCCTGCTGAGCACTAGAAAAGCTTTTGTTTTCATGCCCTTTATCAGTGAGCAGGGCTCTGCGCTTAACCTGTTAAAATGAAACTAGAGAATGGAAGGAAGCCCAGGACAGCCCAGACCCTTTGACCCAGCCCTCGGCACCTGAAGACCAGCTGCCCCTTAAGACGCTCCCCACCTGCTCTGTTTGCCCCTGGAGATTCCCAAGTCCAGATCAAAAGCACCTATAACCAGTTGAGACCCCAGGCTCCCTCTATTCTTATCCAAAATTAGCTAGATCTACTTGAAAGGCTTACTCAATGGAAAAGGACAAAGGGCCTGAGACTGGCTGTGCCACATCCAGCACATCAACCTCTTTTCTTTGTGGAGTCTGCAAAGGCAATCTACAGTGGGGAAGGGGCTCCCTCCACCAGGGAGGTAATTCTGTCTCCAGGAGACGAGAGTAGGAGCTCAGAGAACACTGCCCAAACAGATGGCTTTAAAATATCTCCATCCCTTGTCCAACAGGTAATAAACAAGAAGCCGAGCCGCCCGCCTCCCGCGAGGGCAGAGTTCCCTGCACCCCGCGCTGGCCACAGCTCAGGGGGTCGCCAACTTGCTGCAGGCGCCAGCAGCGGTGAACCGAGACTCGTCCGCAGCCCCTCTCTGCAAGTTCTACTGTCTGCTTTTCCAAAACCCAGATACAGACTCGATATTTACAAACCCAAACCTTCCCTAGCAACGAAAACTCCAAATTACTTAAGCTAGGCTCTGCGCGCCTGGAAACCGCTCCAGCTCAATGCACGGGAACGCAGCCCAACAGGGACCGTTTTCCGGCAATTCTGGAGGCCCTTTACAAGGTTTCTCTGCTTGACAGAATGGCAGCTGTGACCCGGGAGCCCAAGCAAGGGAGGACCGGGAGAGAGCGGGCCGCCTACCGTACCCGATCGGCGTGCGGGGTCATGCTGCCGGCGTCTCGGTGCCCCGGCACTACGGACGCGGCCTCGCTGGGACCTGGGAGCAGTGCCCAGCGCGGCGGCCGCGGACTGCTCTTGTTTGCACTGGGCCGTTTGCTTTTGGGATTTCTCCAATGCAGATGTAGTCAGGGGGCCGCTGTCCCGGGGGACAATGATTCCATTGGAAGCTGGCCTTTGACAAGACACACACATGACCTTTGACTAAAATGGCTTTGGGGAAGGAAAGTGTCCGGAGGCTGAAGACAGGGAGTCCAGAGCGTCCATCAGCATTCCCACCCCCAACAGCGCCTAGTTAATTTTTCATCTTTCAAGGAGAGTTTCTGAGAGGTCTGGTTTGCCTTTTCTCCTTCCTTCTGCAGGATTCAGTTCCCTATTTCCAAACGGGATTCTGCCACAGACATGTCCTGCTCCGTTGTTAATGCATTCCCTGAACTAGCATTTCCAAGTTTGACAGGAGCAGGGGTGTTTTGTATAAGTTCCTCCACCTCTCTTGGGAATATTACCACTATTCCATTCTTTTAAAATAGAACATACTACAATTTACAAGGGGCTTTTCACAATCAAGGTGTCATTCGGCCTCCAGAACAATGCCGGCAAGGCTCTCTCTCCTCTTCCATTTAACACATAAAGAATTAGAAGCTGGAGAAAAATACTTGCCCAATCACCCAACCAGAAATTAAAATCTAGGTCCTCTTCCTCATCAGCCAGTCCCAATCCACTAACTGACCCACCTGGGTGACCTACCTGGGCAACCCACCTGGGTGACCCACGCAAACAGGGAAATGGAAAACACATTAGAAGCAATAGTAGCTCTTGTTATTTTAATGTTGGTTTGTTTTTTAATTACAAAAAAAAAAGTGTTAGAAAATTTTTTCAATATAATTGGTGCTTTGATCATTGATATCCACAGATATCTTGGATTTTTTGGTTACGTTTTTAAATTGGCTACATTTTTGCCTTTACCAGTTACTAAAAGGACGCTATGGGAGGCCAACTGGCTCAGAGGTACAAGGCAGGCTGCTTCCCAGAGTGGATCCCTAACCACTATGGGCAGTTTTTTCTTTCCTTTATCTGGGTCCTTTCCAGATGGTGAAATACTAAACCACAGGGGAAGAGGCTGTGGGCCTGTAAAAGGATCGCGGGCTAAGAAATCAGCAGCAAAGAATTTCAGTGTGCTGTGGGGAGCTACGGTGGGGTCTGCAGAGATGCTGTGGACCCATCTGGGGTGATGGAAAAGGGGGAAAGGGGTGGTCTTTACAGTACTGAAGGGTTTGGAGGAGTCAGCCAGGAGAAGAGAAAGAACATCACCTGCAACTCCATGTGCAAAGGTGTTGTGGTGCGTTCAGTGAGCTGAAAATAGCCATGGTGGACAGGAACAGAGGTGTGAACGGAGGTGTCCAGAGAAGAGAGTGTTTGGACTCTGACCAGCCGCTTCGTATGTCACTCTGGGGGGTGTGGACTTCATGTAGCAGGGCCGAACGGGTTACTATAACTGGCCCTGGGTTATCAGCTCCCAAGAAAAGAAGAGAAATGATTTACTATTTACAACAAGAAAAAAATACACATAATGCCACATGGTTTTGTGGCATTAGCTTTGACAGACAGATGCAGTTTCTTCTTCCTCCTGGCTACAAAAATGTGAGCAATATATTTAACCTCAGTAAGCTTCAGTTTTCTCATCAGTAAAATGAGGATTGTGATATGTGTTATAAGGATTAAATGAAATTATGTTGGCAAAACCCTTAGCCTTTCTTCAGGCATAGACATACTCAGTAAAAGGTACCCACTGTTACACTTCAAAGTACTTTAATGTGTGAACTGCCTACTATGGCATAACAAGGAACCCTTCCCTTCCTGTTATCTCATTCCCTTTTTTCCTCACCACACTGCTGGCTTTGGACTCATTAAAGGCATTTTCTTGAAAATACTGCCTTTATGTCCCAGTCTAGTCTTTAAAATTATTTTCAGTCTTTCTCTCCTCCAACCTCAGTTTGCTCATTTTTTTGTCTGATGGCCCAAGATGTAGCTGTCTGCTAGAGCTAGATGGACATGGACCCCCAACCAAGTCCACTGGCACCACCATCGTGGGTCTCCAGCCTCGGCTGGGTGCTCAGAACCACCGCAACCCCTACAGGTGTCCTTGCCCAGCCCCCTTCTCTAATTAGGAAAAGTCGCTCTTCCTATCTCTCCAGAACCCTGAACCCACTGCCACCTGGCTTTCTTCAGCAAACATTCTTGTCTCCCCTAACAAAGAACACAGAGGGGGGCTCTATTTCCTGTCCCTGCACCAGAAAAACTTATCTCTATTCTCAGTTCCTCCCCTCCTACCTCAGGTGCCTCCCCCTCTGCGTACTATGGATTCTCTGTCTTCCCGGTTCCTCTGGAACATTCTTTCATCCACCTTTCAATTTCTCCTCTACTGATTTCATTAGTTTGTTTATTCAGTAGGCATTTTTAAAGGAACTATTACAAGCCAGTCACCATCCTTGAATCTGGGCATACAAGGATACATAAAACATCACAGCCTATAAACACATTTTATATAATGAACTTCATTTTTCTAATTTGTCAGAATATGTGCCTATTCCTTGCAGCAACAACAACATATACACACATGCATGCATGCACACACACGCGCGCGCGCGCCCACCGCCATGAGCATTCTTCCCATGGGTTTTCCAAGGCCTGTTCCTACTCATGGCTTAATGCCACCTCCTCAAGGAGACCTTCCCTGACCAGCCAGTCTAGGGAGCCATCCTTCCCTCTGTTACTGGCTCTCTGTTAACCCTCTTTGTTTCTTTCATATCGTTTGTCCCATGTTGTAATGAGTGACTCCTGTGCTGCCTACTTACTTACTTTCTGTTGCTTCCACTAATATGAATCTTCTTGAAGGCTGGGAATCTTATCTTTTATTCAGTGTTCCACTATCCAGGGCATAACTATTAAGTTGTCAGAAAACATTTGTTGATTGTACACTCCCAAGCACCAGGACCATCTTTGCTTTAATCTTTCACTATTCTTCATCTTTGTCATAGAGCCTATTGGTTTTTGACATTGAATACACTTAGAATCTCCCAAGGAGCTTTGAAAACTCCTGATGTTCAAAGTCAACTCAGACCAGTTACCACTGAAGTAAGATCCAGGTAATTCCAAAAGCCATGCTTGACGACCACTGACCCAGACTCTGCACACCACACAGGTGATGCTCAGTAAAGGAGTGGGTGGATGAATGAAAGATTCAGGCAATGGAGTCATTTAGCTTCTGATTATCTTTAATCCTCCTCTCCTTGGTCCCTCCCTATGTGATCTGTTCCAGGCATACAAACCCCCAAACAAGACTTGCCCTCTTTTTCCAAGCTTTCCTGACTACCTAAGGCGTTTTCCTGCTGGACTCCCTGGTAGAATCTGGGTTTGAGCTCAGCACAGCCTTCTCAGCCAAGTTCTGGGCCCCTTCTCTGTTTGCACAGGTCATGCTATTAGTGCAGCCAAGGCTGCTTCCTGCAGCTGTGGCATGATTGTTCTTGAACGAGAGCCCTTTTCTCCTGGTGTCCCCATGTGCAACAGAGACAGAACAGCTTAGCCAGAGAATGCATGCAATAGAAATTGTGAAACAAATTAATAAATTAATGGAGTAATATGATGAATGAGGCTTTAAAGAGATTGTCTCCTTTCATTTTTTCAGTGTTTCTATTTGTTTAACAGCTTTTTTTGAGACACAGTCACATAACTGACAATTCACTACTTTAAATTATAGAACTGAATGTTTTTTAGGATATTCACAGTGGCTTATAACCATCACCATAGTTGGTTTTAGAACATTTCATCTCTCCAAATCCGAATAGAAACATGTACCCATTAACGGTCATTCTCTGTCCCCACAGCCTGCAGCTGTAGGTGACTACTAACAGAGACAGTATTCTGTCTCTTTAGGTTTGCCTGTTCTGGTCATTTCATGTAAATGGAATCACACAATACCCGGTCTGTTGAGACTGGCATCAACCTCCACTTTTGAAGACCCATTTGGCCATAAGTGCCCCTTTCATAGTGAGTGCACGTGACAGGATATGGACTCTGCACTAGGGCGGGATTTCTCACACAGCAGCCTGGTAAATCATCCAAAGTACTGAGCTCCAAGGGGAGAGAAAGTAGAAGGGGAAAGGAGGTCAAAGGAAGGGGGGATTCCAAGATGGCTCAGCTCTTCCTCAACAGCCTGTTCCAGCTGAGCCATTTGGACAGGACCTCCAGTGCACCCAGGACCCCACTCTCCAGCAAACTTCCTGGGTCAGCCTCCAGCCATGCCACAGATTAGCTGTAACACCTCATGTCCTGCTTCCTCATCTCTAAAAGGGAAAGAAAAATAACTCCCAGTTCATAGGCTCCATGTCACAGAATTCTTGTGATGAGTAAAATCAGCAAGAAAAAAATCAAACAACTTCATAAAAAACAAAAAATGTAGGCAAAAGACAAGAACAGAAGCTTTTCAAAAGAAGATAGACTAATGGCCAATAAACACATGAAAAAATGCTCAATGTCTCTAAACATCAGGGAAATGCAAATCAAAAACACAATGAGGTATCATCTAACTGCAGTGAGAATGGCTTTTATTTAAAAAATCCCCAAACAGCAGATGCTGGTGTGGATGCAGAGAGAAAGGAGCTCTTACACACTGTTGGTGGTATTTCAGACTAATACAACCTCTGTGGAAAGTCATATGAGGATACTTTCAAAAACTAAAAGTCGACCTACCATTTGATATACCAATCCCACTTTGGGGTATTTGCCCAGAGGAAAAAAGGTCATTTTATCAAAAAGACACATGTGCTCAAATATTTGTTGCAGCACAATTCACAGTTTCAAAGATATGGAACCAGCAAGTGCCCAGCCATACATGATTGGATTAATAAAATGTGGTGTATGTATACCATGCGCTGCTACTCAACCATAAAAAAAAAAAAAGAAAAGAAAAATTGGTGAACTAATACCTTTTGCAACAAACTGGATACCATTCTTCTAAGTGAAGTTTTGCAAGAACGGAAAAACAAACACCACATGTACTTGCTATTAAATTGGAACTGATCGATTGACACCTATGTGCACATTAGATAGTAAAACTCAACGGAAAACAAGCAGGTGGGAGGGTAAATTCACACCTAACAGGTACAAAACACACTGTCTGGGGGAGGGGAATGCTTATAACTTTGACTCAAACTGTACAAAATCACTTTATGTAACCAAAACATTTGTATTCCCATAATATTCTGAAAGAAAAAAAGTAAATTAAAAAAAAATCAATGAGGGGATGCCTGGACAAGTACCTACGTAGTACAGCACCTGGGACATTGTAAGTACCTGATGCATGTTTATGCTTGTTGTTGTTTGACCATAACTGTTTATTTATTGTTCTCCTAAGGAAAATTTAATATAAAAAGGGGGTTCTGGTGCTAAAAACATAATGCAAACTGTTATATGGAAACACACACCATGCAAAGATCTACTGCCAGATGGTCATCTGTGTTCTGCTTGCTGTGATTTGGGACAGCAGCATTATCTAGCTGAAACTGAAGAGAAATTAATAGAATGTGAGGGGAGAGGTGGCTAGGTTTTTTGCTAGCATAACAAGTGGATGGAAAGAATCTAACCCTTCCCACCAAATGTTCGTCAGTGGCCCCAGCAGGCGGAGTCTGTTGACTTCATGAAACTTGTGTCTGTCTGTTCACGCTCGCATCTCTCCTACAATGTGTTTTTTTTTTCTTCTGCTATTCTTATGAGCCCAGCCTGCATTCAGCATCCTCCCTAAGCCCTCCTTGGGAGTCTCTTAAATACATCTGAAATCAGGACAATCTAGCTGTCAGGTATGACCATCTGTCTGCATCCGATGCTGGAGCTGTGGCCACAGGATATACTGATTTTGCCACCAACTGGTCAGACAATTATCCCCCAAGTGTCAGGGGAGCTGTTCTTGCACAAGAGCATCATGTGTCTATTTTGAGTTCTGGAGGTGATTAGCAGACCTTCATCTGACTTCCCAGGCTTTGCATGGTCTTGCCTGCACATCTGACAAATCTCTACACAGATTCAGCTCCACAAACCCCTTTGCCTTGCCCTGCTCTGTGATCCCCCAAATGGGACAGCGCCTAGCATAGATTCCAGTTATCACCTGTGTCTATGACCATCTCTGCTGCCATTGTAAACAACTAAATAAAAAGTAAGTGCTTAATCTTTGCGTGTTCCATTTTAGGCTTGAGTCTAGCACAAAAATGCCCATTCTTCCATTTGACATATACATATCAAGAGCCTATTATGTGTTGACATTTTATAATGCACACATTTCAGAGAAGTATGAAATTTTAACTCTGAAAGGAATTTTAAGAAGAGCAAATAAGGTCCAGACAAGGTAGTGTCTTACTAAATGTCACAATACCTGCGTGGGGAAAACTCTGAAGAAACACCTCATTCTTTTACAGAGGATTTTTCCTTTTGTTAAAATAACATATTTTTTAGAACTTGGCTAGAAAACTAGAGAGAAAATTTATGTTATCAAAAAATACTTGCACTCAAATGTTTACTGCAGCACAATTTACAATCACAAAGATGTTGAATCAACTCAAATGCTCATTTTATGAGTGGATTAATAAAATGTAGCATGTGTATACCATGTAGTACTACTTAGACATAAAAAAATGAATTCATACTTTTTTTCAACAATCTGGATGGAACTGGAGGCCATTCTCCTAAGTGAAGTACCACAAGAATGGAAAAACAAACACCATATGCACTCGCTATTAAATCGGAACTAACCCATCAGCACTCACGTGCACAGATGGAAGTAAAGCTCAGAGGAAATCAAGCTGGTCGTGGAGAGAGAGGAAGGATGAGTGGAATCACACCTAATGGTACAATGCACACTACGTGGGTGATAGACACACTTATAACTTTGACTCAAGTAGTATAAAAGCAATCCATGTAACTAAAACATATGCACCCCACAATATTATGAAATTTCAAAAAAAAAAAAAAAAAAGTAGAGAAATCCCAAAAGATTATTTTGTTCATTGAAGGTTTTTCCAGCTCAAGGACTAGCTCTCAAAGCACCCCAGAGTTGGTGGTTGAGGATATTCACACACATCGACCCAAGTTCTCAGTGTGGCTAATCCCTAACTTTCTGTCCTTCTCACACCTCGGTCCTGCTTACTCACATCTTCCCCATGCCAGGGCCTGTAAAAATTTAACTCAATGTGATTGCAAAATCTCTAAAACTTGAACTGCTTTTTGGGATAATGGATGAGATTCTTCAATAGCTTCATGAAAATGTTTTTGGGTTAAGTTGTCTCCAAGATAAATATCTTTAGGAAGTCAAGTTATTACACAAGGTAAGGACACAAGGGACACTCCTTTGGCCCAGCACTGGGGGACAGACAGAATTTTCCTCTGCTTCTCTTCCTAGCTTTCTGCAGAATTTCTGTTGTCAAGGATCGGTTTCCCTTTTAGAGGTGATAGATATGTTCATTATCTCAATTGTAGTGATGGTTTCATGTGTATTTCCATATGTTCAAGCACATCAAATTGTATATAATAAATATGTGCTGTATTTTGTTATATATCAATAAAGTTGTTTTCTGGAAGAAGAACAGGAGGAGGAGGAGGAGGAGCAGCAGCCTGGGCAACATAGCAAAACCCTGTCACTACAAATATTTTTGAAATAATTAGCTAAGTGTGGAGGTGCACCTGTAGTCCCAACCACTGTAGAGGCTGAGGTAGGAAGATTACCTGAGCCCAAAAGTTTGAATTTGCAGTGAACGACAATCATTGCACCACTGCATACTAGCCTGAGTGACAGAGCAAAACTTTATCTCTAAAATAATAATCATAAAAGAGTCTATTTCCCCACAGAGTCAAAATCATGGTCCAGCAAATCCATTGTCATGTGTATCTCACCAAGGCAGGCTTTTGGTGAAAAAGAGCAAAACTATAATTCCTGCCTTGCTTTTTGAATGCTACTGATAACATTTTCCTTAATTAGTCATGATGGCACTAGCTCCAATGAATGCTACTCCTTCCGGTCAGGCCAACATCATCTCTCATCTGGACCACTGAGTAGGCCTCCTAACCATTCTCCTTGACTCTAATTAAAAGTCTTTCTTACCAAACCTTCCATATTGCAGCCAGAGAGAGTTCTCTAAAATTCTAACCTGACTACCTAATTCCTCTCCTTAAGGCCCTGAAGGGTTTCCTATTGTCCTGAAGTAAAGCATCAACTCCTTAATATAAATTAGCAGTCATCTGGCCAAGCTTCCTGCACATAGATACAAGTCCCTAGCTGAGAAGTTGAGAGAGGCTTGAACCCACATGCCAAGCCATTGACCTGGCAATGGTCCACTTTTTCCTAAGACCCAGTGAGAGCTAGGAGGTACCCCTGGAGTGTCTATGACTTCCTGATGTAAATTCAAATCTAATTGCCCTTATACCTGCTTCCATTCTAACCTCAGCACTATAATCCTACTACGGTAGCTCCTTAAAATTCATCCCTGTCTTCTTTCCAATGCTTTGGCTATGTTCTCTACTCAAACTGATCTTCCTTCCTCTCTTCACCTGGGAAGCTACATTCTTCTTCCTGCTCTCCACTTACCCATCACCTTCCTTGACCCTTGTGCATGAGGTTAGGTGCCCCCAATGTGTGTTCTAAAGCACCATGTGTTTTTGTAACAGAGCTCTCATCCTATAGTCTTTTTTAAAATTATTTTTTATTGAATCATAACTTTGTACATTGATGCATTTATGGGGTTCAGGGTACTGCTTCAATATACAACGTGAAATGCTTACATTGAACTAAGTAACACATCTGTCACAAGTATACTCATTTCTTAATAGTTTTGAAATGTACCATTGCATCATGCACATTAGGTGAGGTCCCCCAAAATACCCTCCCCCCCTTTCCCTTCTACTTTCTAAACTATGAGTATGTAGGTGGTTATATATTGAGTTCATAGTAGTATTGAGTATATTGAATTCTTTTTTTTCCATTCTTGAGATACTTTACTAAGAAGAATATGTATCAGCCACATCCAGGTAAACATAAAAGATGTAAAGTCTCTGTCTTTTTATGGCTGCATAGAATTCCAAGGTATACATGTAGCACAATTTGTTAATCCATTCCTGGGTCAATGGGCACTTGGGCTGTTTCCATGTCTTGGCTATTATGAATTGGGCTGCAATAAACATTCTGGTGCAAATGTCTTTGTTTTAAAATGATTTTTGATCATCTAGCTATATACCTAGTAGAGGAATTGCAGGATTGAATGGTATGTCTACTTTTAGTTTCTTGAGTGTTCTCCAAACTTCTTTCCAAAAAGGTCGTATTAGCTTGCATTCCCACCAGCAGTGTAGAAGTGTTCCCTTCTCTCCTCCCTATAGTCTTTTAATTGCCTATTTATATGTCTGCCATTGAGAGTAGGATCTGTACCATGTTCCTTTGAAATTGCTTTGACTAGATATTTGGTGTCTGGGGATCAAAGAAATGAATGAATAAATCTATGGATGCATAAATACGTTAAAAATTTTGAACTCATGTTTCCTATTACTTATTGTCCTGTATTTGTCTTGAGTGGTTTTTATTTTCTGCCTTCTAAGAATGCACTTAAAGAGGTGGAGTTCTAGAAATTGAGAAATTATCATAGCTTATCCAAAACCACAGCTTTCAGATTTTGCAGATGAAAAATGTCAGGCTTCTTTCCTTTTAGTCTTGACATTTCCAACGAAAAGATACCACCCCTCTTAAAGTATCATCACCCATAGGTCTGCCCACCCTCCCCCAACATGGCAACATAGAGTAAGGCTTTGAATAGCTTGCTGAGGAATTTGGTATTTATCCTATAGGTAATAGGGAGTTCGTGAAGAATTTTAAGTAGGGGAGTGAATTGCTCATATTTGTTTTCACTCTGGCAGAGTAAGAAATAAGAGAGTCTGAGGATCAGAGAGAAAGCCATGGGAACTCTCCAAATAAGAGAACCATGGTTGGGAACCATGGCAGTAAAGATGAAAGTGCAGAATCCAGAAACGTTTGAAGGCAAAAAGCTCTTGGATTTAATTAAATATGGATATAATAAGGGGAGGATTGAGGATGATTCCAGAGTCTCTAGTTTCAGCAACTGGGTCCCTGCTGGGGCTGTCAAGATGGCAGAGAGGATAATGAGTTCCCTTTAAGATGTGTTCAGCTTAAGTTGTAGACATACATAAGAAATAAAGGTAGTATTCATGTCTGTATACCTGACTTCACCAGGCCTTGTATGTAGTCGGGGTTCAAGATGTTTCTTGAATTAATGGTTTAGTACATCCTGGTCATAGAATTTTCAATGTCTTTAATTTCCACTGTTAGGGATGTGTCTTTGGTAAAATTTCCATGCAAAGGCCCATCCAGCCATACTGCTGTAATATAACATGATGGAATAGCCATATGACAAGCTAAGAAACTTCAACCTCCTGGAAAGTATGACTAAGAAATGTCACTGCAATAATAATTTTCACTAAATGGTGGAAGGAATCAGGAAAGGGGATAGTTATTATAACAACCGCAAATTGGTCCAGAGCTACACTTGGCTTCCAATTTCACTACATGTTTCAGAGAAGCCTTAAAAGATTCAAGTGAAATCTGGTTGGTTGATTAGAAACATGTTAAAGAATCCCCAACAGGCACGTGTTTCCTATTTCCTTCTCTGGAGTTTGCCAAGTGTTAATTCTCATTTGCCCTATGATATTTCAGAAAACAGGGCCCAGCTTGCCCTTGGAAGGAGAGGACCTGGGTCAAGAGAGTATCCAACAAATGCAGGACTTCCATAGACAGAATCAGCAAATAAATGTGATGCAGAATGGTGATCACCACATCCAACTCTCTTCATCGTCCTCCTCCCAGCTGTCTGTGTCACCCCATGCCTGCCTCCTGGGCTGGTCCACGTTGATCTCCAAATCAGAAGAGAAGAGAGAGTTGGTGGATAGAGCCTCATCCTGGACCTCCCACTCAAACAGAAATTCCCAGATGGAATAGGCATATGCTTTGGGGCCAGAAAGTCCCAAATTTTAAAGTGAACTTCCCCATTAACCTTCAGTAATTCACCTAACCTCTTTGAGCCTCAGGTTTCTTCAATTATAAAATGAGGATGATAAGATCCACTTTGAAGAAGTCTTATGCAGACCGAGTGAAATGACTTATGAAAGGCACATACATGTATGTTAACAAAATGGTCTGGAACCTTCTTGCCCCCTTCTTCCTTATGTATGATAACCTGCCTGGAAAGTCTGGAGCCCAAACTGTCCATGATCACAGGCTGTGGTCCAACACTCAAAGAAGTGGCCGGTTTATATAGCAACTGATGACCTGCTCAGTGTACTCCAGAGGGCTTAGTTTCATGTAGTCCTCCTTGGACTCAGAGTCGGTGAGATGACAACAAATCTGGCCTCCCCTACATGAGCAAGAAGAGGGAAATAATCTGAAATAATTAGGTCAGACCTCAGAGAGGAGGCATCATCTGAATCTGGCTTTCATGGATAAGTAACACTTATTGGAGAAGGGATAAGAGAATTCCTACAGAAAAGAAGTAGACGAGTAAAGACATTGAGGCCATGATATGCTCAAGAAACAATACCTGGTTATGGATGGTGAAAACTGAGCAGACAAGGCAGGTGCTAGGAGATGTGGCTGGCAGGTGAACTAGGCTGGTTCACCAAGCTCTTGCCAGGAAGAACTTCTAAATTTCGTCTTATAAATTATCATGCAGGCTGATTAAAGAGACTGGAAAATCTCTCTTTTGCATTTCATTGTATTATTTTTAGCATTTTCTGTCCTCATTATGAAAACCATTCACATAGTAAAAAGAAATTCAAATAGATCAAAATTATATAATTTTTAAAAAGTAATCCCCCCCCCTTTTTTTTTTGAGACAGATTAACTTTGTCGCCCTCAATAGAGCGCTATGACATCACAGCTCACAGCAACGTCCAGCTCTTGGGCTTAGACAATTCTCTTGCCACAGCTTCCCAGGTAGCTGGGACTACAGGCACCCACTACAACACCCGACTATTTTTTTGTTGCAGTTTGGCCGGGGCTGGGTTCCAACCTCCTACTCACTGAGCCACAGGTGCTGCCTAGTAATCCCTTTCTTTATCCCAGGTTATGGAAACTACTGCTCAGCAGTAACCAGTGTCAAATCTTTGTTCTTTCTTCTCCCAGAAATTTTCCACGTATACATATGCTTATAAGTCTTTCTGGGAATAAATGTTTATACGCTGCAATGCGCTCACTTCTTTCCCACTTTGCAGTGCATTGTGCAGATCTTTCCACTTCCACGAGGATAATTTCACCTCATTATTTTAATCGGCTGTATGGTATACCATACATTAGATTGCAGCATCTTTTATTTTAGTAGTCCCTAGTTGGAAGATTTTTTTTAGGTTATTCCCAATTTTTTATTATTACAAATAAGGCTTCAGTCTATTCTTGTGCTAGCCACCATTTACTAATATGTGAGAGTATTTCTGTAGGGGATAAAAGAAAACTTTTAAAGCAGAATTTCTGGATCAAAGGGTTATTTCTTTTAAGATCTGAGAGGTAATGCAATTAGCCCCCTTTTTTTTTTTTTTTTTTTAAGTACCTATTTGTGTACTCCCATCACCGGGACATGACTGTATCTATTTCCACATACCCTTTGTATCACTCTAATCAAACATTTAGATCTTGGCCAGCCTGGAAAGTGAACACTCTTTATTTCCTTGTTTTGACTTACATTTCTTTGAGTGAAGATGAACAACTGCTCATATGTTTATAAACCATTTGTACTTCTTTCTCTGAGAACAACTTTTCTCTTTCCCTTGCCAATTTTTCTATTACTTTGTGATTTTTTTCCTCGCTGATTTATAAGACCTCTTTCTATATTAAGAAAATAGGCAAATTGACCATTCTTTCATTTATGGCTTCTTAGCTCCATCCAAAGCTTAGAAAGTTCTTTTCCACACCAACTTTATCTTAAAATCCATCTAGGTTTTTTCTTTTATACTTTTATGACTTCCTATTTCATGTTTATGTTTTTGATAAATTAAGAGCTTGTTTTGTTGTAGACTATGATATCTGGATTTTATTTTATTATTCATTCTTTATGCCTTTCATTTAAAGAATTATTTTATCCTCACTTAAACTTATTGTCATATGTTTGCTCTTAGCTCCGTTCTCTTATTTATGTTTTCTTCTTTTTAAATCTTCCTCTGCTTTCCTTCCTTCCTTCCTTCCTTCCTTCCTTCCTTCCTTTCTTTCCTTTTTATTTTTTTGAGACAGAGCCTCATTTTGTTACCCTTGGTAGAGTGCCATGGCGTCATAGCTCACAGCAACCTCAAACTCTTGGACTCAAGTGATCCTCTTGCCTCTACCCCCCAAGTAGCTGGGATTACAGGCACCGGCCACAATGCCTGCATATTTTTAGAGACAGAGTCTCACTCCTGCTCAGGTTGGTCCCAGTCTCCTGAGCTCAGGCGATCCACCCACCTCGGCCTCCCAGAGTGCTAGGATTACAGGTGCGAGCCACCATGCCCAGCCTTCTTCCTCCGCTTTTCGATTATTGTTACATGGTCTGTTTTCATGTTCTTTGATATATCTTCTTTATTTCCTTCTTTATAGAGAACTATTTGATGGGAAAACAAGGAGCTCCAGGTCCACCCAGAACACAGGGAAGCCTCCTGTGTCACAAGGGTTTTGTGCACATGCATCTTCCTGTGTTATCAGTGACGCTCATATGATGCCACCCACCCTCTGAAAAGGTACATGATGTACACTCTCACTCTGACAATTCCTGTAAGGGTGGCACATTAGCAGGATTCTCTTGCAGCTCCACTTCTCATGAAACTGTGCAATATGAGTCATCGATGTTCTCCAAATCCAGCCCAACCCCACGTGTTGCTGATTTTGACACAATAGGCTCTTAAGTGCATCCTGCCTTTTGGGGGAGAGAGGGAAAGATCTCTATGGAAATGTGAATTTACTATGTGAAAGTTGATCATACAAATTGGATCATTCTTATCATACCCAACTAAATCAAAGTTAAGGGGCCAAGGGAAAAAAACATTCAGGGACCATAACATTGCTCCAAGAATGTAATTCTCCATGAGCCTGGCTGCTGAAACTGCCTGCTATAACCCAAAACCAGTTTTCTCTAAGAGCTGCTGAAATAATCTTCTGTGACTCTGAGAATACTCTTACCAGCTGTCACTTACCAATCAAAACTTGTCAGCTCTCCAAAACCTTCCTAATACCAATAGACTCTTTCACAAAGAGCAACACATAACATTTCTCTGTTTATACAACCTCCAAGCTTCCCTTTATTCTTAGAACATACCAAAGACTTAGTCTGAGTGTATGCCATGAATTGCAATTTTTTTCTTCCCAAATAAAACATTTTAATTTCAGAGATTTGTCTCTACATTTTATTGGACTTAGACAACTGTAAGTGTCTTCCCCCATTTAGATCTGAATTTTATTGTGCCTAGCAATTATTTCTTCAGAGTTTGGGGATTGTAGGTATTTTCTACACATTTTGAAGATAATTTTTCTTTTTTTTCAGTTCATTCTAGAAGATAGAGATGGGATTGAAACAGTTTTGTTCCCTGGTTTCTAGCCAGTGTTTTTTCACTTGAGACAGTTAAATAGGAGATAATATATTGATATAACACTGATTACGATTATTGAGAAAAAATTGGGGGGAGAGAGAGAATGGAGGCAGGGAAATCTATTAAGAGGCTAGCATAACCATCATAAAATAGAACAAAGGTGAAGCAAACCTTGATTCAAGTAGGAATAGCAATAATGGGAAGAAGAGAAATCTGGGAGAAATTCTGCAGGCCAAATTGACAGGACGCTGCCGCAACTGATTAAAAAGCAAGTTCAGGGGAAATAGAAAAGAAAAAGTAGCTTGGTAGATGTCCCTGCAGCAACTGAGAAGGATATGCAGTGGAAGAGTTCATTTTGAATACATTGAAGTGCCCAGGACATTAGAAGAAGATATCAAGCAGGTGGTTTGAAACAAAGAATTGGCGTTCAAGAAAGAGTCAGGGGTAGTAGATGTGGCTTCAGAAGTCACAAATAGATCGAAAGTCGTGGTGGCTGGAGTCATGAAACAGATTAATTTGCCAAGAAAGACAGTATATAAAGGAAAAGGACGGGGTGAGGAGGGTGAGGGTGGAACCTGACGGACATCAGTCTTTAAAGGGCTGGCAGGGAAAGCTGAGTTCACTGGGGACAGAATTGTAAAGGTGGGAAGAAGACACGCAGGCGGTAGCAGTGTGAAAAACAATGGCGACTCCGAGAATGCCAAGGAAGGATTTAGAGTCAGCGGGGTCAAATGTTAAAAAGGGTTATAAAACAAGAACTGAAAGTTGCCCACTGAATTTGGCAATTGAGAGAGCAACTGGGAGAGAAAAAAGGAGAGCGGCAAAGATAGCAAACCGATATTAAGTATCTAATACAGACCAGACAATACACTAGGGTTTTGCATCTGTCACTTGATTTACTGATGAGAAAAAATTCCCCAGAAGAGGAACAGAAGCTAAGAGACATTAAGTAACCCTCGCACGAACACACAGGGGCTAAGGAGGCAGCTAGATTTTCACACAAGTTTGTACTGGGATTTAAAGCCCCATCCTGTTTTCACTGTGTTTGCCTTCAAGTCAGATTACATTAAATTAACAAATTTCTGTAGCGTAAAAAATGTAATAGGTTTTCAGATCGTAGTTTCCCAGGGACTCCTATTAGAAAATTATAGTGTTTTTTTTTTTGTTTGTTTGTTTGTTTAATTCTAGCTGCCATGCAAAACAGCAAAACATAATTACTGCAACTAAGACTAGTAGATATAATGTTAGCTCATCCGCCTCCCTCTTGTAAATCAGTTAATTACGCTGGCTGCATTCTCCACAAAATGCCTTTGTTTCCTGTTTCCCACAGCTGGATCTATTTCTAACCAATATATGAGCCTCATATCATCTCCTGTATTATGACCCAGTAAATGATAGCTGAATTAATAGAGGTCACAAAGTTAGTAGCAAAAGAAGGGTGACAGTGCAAATCTCTTCATGCTGTCCCTGCACTCTGTTGAATAGAAATTTCTCCATACCAAGTTTTTGTTGTTCCATCTGCAACTACTGGTTGTAGAGAGATTAATATACAAACTTCCTTGACCCAAGAGATGATACGATGCTTACTCTTTCTAAAGGTATCATCTTCTCCCTTGAATTATTTTTTAGTGTTGCTCTTTCTCCCACAAGACATCAGTGCTCTTTGGTGACTGATACAATCCCTACCACATAGTGGGTGGGCAATGAATGTTTGCTCTCCTGAACCATTTTCTCCAGGCAAAGTCACTGTAGGTGGATCTATAATTCATTTGCCTCTCTAAGAAAAGGACTCCAAAACACATTAAAGCTGAGGTATGCAATTGATACTCAATTTCATTATTTAACTGATTCAAAACCAGTCAACCAGTGATATTGGTAGAAAGAGGTACAAGCTACTTCATGGTTTTCCTGAATAGGAGAAAAAGATACTTAGAGATTTTGGAATTTCTAGAGTCTCTGCCATTTCTATCTGGAGTGTCTAGCCCTTCTCCACAGAGAGTCCTATGAGGACTGGGATTTTCCACGGGGCCACAGGACTAGGATTCACACATATAGAATATCACAGCCGTGTGCCCCCAAACCAACTCTATTGGCACTGTCATGACTGCAGCTTGTAAGGCACACATCCTCCAGCTGACTGAATGGTGTATCTTTTATTAGACATGTTTTGCAGCATCTTTTATTAGATGTGGTGTGCAGTATGTATTTTCTCAACAGGGAAACAAATAAGAACAAAAATAATAAACACCTCATTTGTCGCATACTGCACATGTGCCAGGAATAGTGGCTTAATTCTTCCAACAGGCCTATGTGTTAAGTGACTTAACCATTCTGTGTGCACCAAGCTCATATGCAAGGAGGACTTGGCAATACCAGGGTACAATCAGGTATGTTCATTATAAAATCCAAAACTGTAAGATTAGAGCCTAGTGACACCCCCCCCCCATATGTGTAAAAAAAAAAAAAAAAAAATACACTGAAATATCAACAGTGAAACGTTCCACTCAGGACCTTGGAGTTGTTTCAGACCATGACAATGTTTCCCTGCTTTTTCCTTTTCAGCAATAATTGAACCAATGGAGTGATTTTCTGGAATAAAAAGAAAGGCTGTATTCCCCAGCTTCCCTTGCAGCTAGCAATGACTCAGACTAAATTTTGGCTGATATGAGCAGAAGTAGTATATGACATTTGGGGGAAGCATTTTTTTTTTTTTTTAAATTTGAGATTAATATGAGGGTACAAATGTTTAGGTAATGTTGCTTTTATTCTAAGGTAAAGTTCAAGTTGTAGTTGAGCCCTTCACCCAGGAGGTGTGCTGACCACTCTCACCTTGCGCACATTAGGTGAAAACCATCCAGTTTCCCTCCCATCTCCCCTTTCTCCTTTTGGGAGAAGCCTCCTTCCTGCTGGCTATAATTTACACTTAATTGCTATAGTTCTAAGAGAGCATTTTGGAATGGAAGCCAAAGACGGTATCTGGGCCACTTGCACCATGAAACATTGGCTACTGCCTACAGATCTCTTGAATGTGGGGTAGAAGTATATTTCTGCTTTGTTTCCTGCGTGCCACAGTTGGGTCTAATTCTAAGCAATACAGGAGCCCTATAACATCTCATGTATTATGACATCTTGTTGAATGTGAGCTCCCTAAGGCAGCAAACTGGTATTGGGCATGCTAAGTACTGTAGATAGAAATGACTAACATATAGTCTTGCTACAAGAAGTTTCAATTTAGAACAGGAAGAGGAGACATATTTATGAGACTACAAGAAAGGGAATACCTGGTATGTTAGACCTCAGAAATGGTCTATGCACAGTTTATTTTTAGGTATTTTATCCTTTTTATTTTTTGTTTGTGTATCCTGGTGAGGTACAAGTGCAATTTTTCCACATTGAAATATTGCACTGTGGTGAAGTCAGGGGCTTTGGCACATCCATCACTGGAGCAATGCAAATTGTACCCACCAAGCAACCTCCCCTCACCTGTCCCTCCCACCCCTCTGAGTCTCCATTGTCCATCATTCCACATTATCCACACTATTTTTAGGCATATTTTGGACTATTTATATCTAGTTTCTCTTCGTGGCTAAGAGAGAGAACATAGAAAAAGTCTTAGTTTTCTGTTTTTGTTTTTTAATCTTTGCCTACCAGCAGGTACTCAATAGTTGACCAATATGTTCATTGAATAAATATATTAATTACAACCTTGGCTAGTTCTTGAGGACATCTCTAAGCCCTGACCTTCCTTTGTATGAAAGGAAATAAAGATTCCAAGAACAAAAAAACCCAAATCCCGTGTTCTCTTCCCCTGCAAGATAAAGACCACAGGAGCCAGAGCCTCTCTCACTGGCTGTGGTTATAGCACCAAGTCAGGACCCCCAAGTCCTGAGAAATCCTGGAGGAGGGTTTTCAGGCACCTGGAGAGTAAGGTGCATGTACAGGTCCCAGTCCACGTCTCTACCTCCCGTTCCCAGTAACCTCAAGCAGATTGTCTCACCTTCCTAGCCCTCCAGGTCTATAATTAATAGCAAGCAAATAATCAATTAAATATAACCAGAATGTTGAACTCCATGGCTTGGACATCTTGTTTAGCACAAATCTTCTATGACTCTGCAGCTAGAAAAACCCTAAACAGGGAGTTAGGGAACCTTGGGGTTATCCTAAGAAGTGAGTGTTCATGTCCCCCCAGAATTTCTATGTTGAAATCCTATTCTTCAATATGATGATGCTATCTGGAGATGCTGTCTTTGGGAGGTAATTAGGTCATGAGGGTAAAACCTTCATGATGGGATTAATGCTCTTCCCAGAGACAAGAGAGAGCTTGTTTCCTCTCTCTCTGCTCTTCATGTTGTGAAGGCACAGCAACCAGACAGCCATATCAATCAGGAGGTGGGTCCTCACCAGAATCTGACCATGTCAGCACCCCAGTTTCAGACTTCTGCCTCCAGAACTTTGAAAAATGATTTTATGTTGTTTAAGCCACTCAGTTTATGGTGTTTTTGTCACAGCAAACTCAGATAACTAAGATGGGCTGACTCTGATTCTTCTACTAATTCACAGGATAGCCTTGAGAGAGAGATTCAAACTTGCTAACCTCAAAATCTTTACCTGTAAAACAAGGAAGTTGAACAAGATGCTTTATGATCTTGTGGAGTTCACCTATTCTCTGAGTGCTTTATGCAAGTTATTCAAGCTGATAACATATTAGTTTTAAAACATACCGATTGTACCACTTTAAAAAGCTACAGTTGGCTGGGTATGGTGGCTGACACCTATAATCCTAGCACTGTGAAAAGCTGAGGTCGGTGGATTGCTTGAGCTCACAAGTTCAAGACCAGCCTGAGCAAGAACAAGACCCTGTCTTTACTAAAAATAGAAAAAACCTCTCTGGGCACCATGGCAGTTAACTAGTTTCAGCTACTCAGTAGGCTGAGGCAAGAGTATCTCTTGAGCCCAAGAGATTGAGGTTTCTGTGAGCTACGATAATGCCACAGCACTCTACCCAGGGTGACAGAGGGGGATTCTTTCTCTAAATTAATTAATTAATTTTAAAAAGTAGCTACAATCTAGTGCTATACGCACAAAGATGGGTTGGTTTGTTTTTTAAATTACCACACTGTAAGATTCCAATAGCAGCACAGAGATGAAATTTTACATATATTACTTTCTGCATTTCACACAGGCCTTTACAGGTCATGACAGAGGTCAGAAATGGAATGTATTCTGTGGAAACAGAGGTACCTTTAACAAGCATGTCTGTTCCTATTAATAAGTATATGAGACAATCATAATGTCATGTTGTTTCCCTTGTCTTCACAACATATTGTTTCCTCTTTTCCAAGTCCAAACAATTCATCAATGCCCATTGGAAGACGATCATTCAGCATCATCTATCCCCTTTTTAATATCCTTCAAGCCTTCCTTCATAGTAAATCTCAGCCTAGGGCCAGCAAAGTATCCTGTTTTTTCCTCTTTTAGAGCTTGGACAATGTGTACACATTTCCAGAGCAAGACATTCTGCGTCAACTCCAGGCTGTAACTAAGGACTTAGTAAACAAAACAGTCAGGGCTGGTTAACATAGCTTAGTGCCAAAAAAATGGAAAAATTGCTATCTTTATTAAACAACAAAATCCTGAGTGAATGGAAAAGTGTAATGCTTTGATTTTGTGTGATAATTTTTAATTTTTCAGAACAATGCATTTATTTACCTCTTAAAGCTAGGAAAAAAAAAAAAAACTAACTTGAACAAAATTTTAAAAAACGAAAAAAGAAAACCCAAGCTCTTGGTCTTCTAGAATTGCATCTGAAAGTTCAAAGCTTCAGTATAATGGGCTGAATTGTGCCCTCTCAAAATTCACATGTCAAAGTCCTAACACTTAGTACCTCAGAATGAGACTATATTAAGAGATAGGGGCTTTAAAGGGGTAAGTAAGGCAAATGAGGGCTTCTAGGTGGGCCCTAATCCAGTGGTCCTTAGAAGGACCAATGACCTTCTAAGAAGAGGAAATGAGGATACATACAGGGGAATGGAGTCAGAAACAGAAGGCAAAAACAGCCATTTAAGAGCCAGCTGGAGAGAGGGGCCTCAGAAGAAACCAACCCTGCTGACATCTTGATCTTACACTTCTATCAACATCTTCTAGAACTGTGAGAGAATTACTGTTGTTTAAGCCATGCAGCCTGTGATACTTTGTTATGACAGCTCAGGCAAACTTATACGCTACACAGATTCCATCTCAGATTACACAAATGGTAAGGAAAAGAATGGATTAATTTAATACTGACACCATCACACACTTAGACTTCCTATGCTTAATCTTCTAAGAAGTGATAAATGGAAATAAAAACACTAGCCCATTTTTTCTTTCCGCCTCCTCTCTCCTTTTACGCTCAATCTCAGGAATTTCCATTCAAGTTCTTTCTCAGTCTATGATGGGATCCTATGCTCTTATTACAACATTGCTTTCACATGTGTTCTGCATTCTTCTGGCCTTAGATACTTAACTCAACAAACAGGACACGATCTTAGTCTTTTGCACATAGCTTTACAAGATAGAATAGCAGGGGAAACTTAAGAGTCAGCATCCAAGGCCTAAGGAAACTAATCCACCTTGAGAACCGAGAAACAGGACAAAACAATCACCTAATCTGGGGGGCTTTATTTACCCCTACCATCTTCTCTTTAGGTTTTATTGAATTGAAAAGTTACTTGAGCTCTTCCATCTGGTCCATGCAAATTGGCAAAGCTTCAATTGCAAAATTTCTCTTGAGGCATTCTTCTCTTTTTACTTTGCATTTCAGACATTTATGAACAGGGCTATGGATCAGGGTGAGGACAGAACTCAAGTTGCTTTAATTTTTGCTTAATGTACACAGCTATGATTTAATAAAAAATAAAAATAAAAACTAAATGTCCATCAGTAGACAGTAGGGAGCTGGTTAAATAAATTATGGTACATGCAAAAATAAAAGAATTGTCATTTTTTAAATGAATGAATAAATATCTCAAAATTGCACCCACATTCATTTATTTATTAAGTGCATCATCAATGCAGGCATTGTGCCAAGAATGGAGATGGAAGAGGAGTTGGGAGCTCAAGACTAAATGAAAGGGCCGTAAGTGGATGGTGATAATGTGGTATGGTGTTGCATACAATATATGCAAAATATTAACAGGAACCCAGAAAAATGAAAAAAAAATTCCTATACTGGGACAAGGGCTTCCCTGCAGACATTTCCAGCCATGTTTTTCCCTGAGTGTGCTAGCTATCCTCAATTTCATACACTCCTGTAGATTTAATGTATTATAAACAGCACATTTCCATCTTAAGAGTTTTTGCAAGTCCAGTTGGGGTGAATGTTTAACAAGCCCAGTTTAAGTTCAGTGAACTTAGAGAAATCTTTTCTAATTACCATAGTGTTATGTCATCACTCTACCTTCCTTACAGGTTTTACCACTTGTTTAGCAATGACTCCAAGACCATCTTAAGAGATACTTCAATTATTGACTTGACCATCTATTTGCATCATATTTTGTTAGCATCATTACATCTGCTTAAAAGCTGTGAACTTCTTAGAGGCATGAACCATTATATACTTACAGAATGTTGGAAATGAAAGAATTTAACAGTAATTTAATACAACTCCATTCTTTCTTGGTGAGAAACCCAGAGTCAAGGACATTGTCACTTGTCCATTAGAATATACACAGTTAAAGAAGAAAACTAAAAATGGGCAAACAGTATAGGCCAATAGTCCTAACCCATATTTTATTTTATTTTATTATTATTTTTTTTTACAAATAGTTAATTTCTCATATTTGGTGTTCATAAGCTTAATTAGTTTTTTTTCTTTCCCTATTACCTCTTTCCTTTTTCTGTTTAATTTAAAACATAAATTACACTCCATATAAAAACCAAACAAGAGTCAGACTTATGATAAACTTATGTAAAAGAATTGTGTCCAAGTAAATTCATTTTTTTTAATTGTTAAAACATAGCTGTGTACATTAGTGCAATCATTAGTGTACCCATTCTAAGATGCACCATAGATGTGGCCCCACCCTCCCTCCACCAAAACCTCCCCCCTCCCTTCCTTGGCCCTTTCCCCATATCTTGTGCTATAGTTGGGTAACCCATATTTTAAATGTCAACATTTTGGGGGCATTTTGTCTGTTTGTTTCCATTTTCCAATATCCTCTCTTGAATTCATACCTATGTAATGAAGCAAAGGAGTATTTTATTCTTAAGGAAACTATAAAGCTAAGATTAAGGTTGTGTTACTGCCACAGACTTTGGAATCAGATGATTTAGGTTCAAATCACAAATCTTCCCTCTTATTCCCCCCTTTTGGAAATCTCCAAATCTTGGTTTCCTAACCTGTAAAACAAAAATTAGAGTACCTATCTTTTTTGATCTCTTACAAGATTTGTAAAGTGTTAGTGCAATACCTGGCACAAAGTGAACACTCCATATATTTATGATGATTATGAAATTAAATGCGTGGCTTTTAATATAATCTTGATTTCACTAACATGAAAAGAAGAGGCAAGAACTGTAAGAAATTTTGTAGCCTATAAACTCTTCATACTCAGTTACACCATCCAGACCCCAACATTTATGTATTACCCCTTTACAATAAAAAGAAAAGAAATTTAAAAAATCCCTCTCTTCCAGTTGGAAATGAAGACCACCAAAGATATCTCTTCCCTTATTTCTCTCAGAAAATACTTTGGGGCACTTACTTCTTTCTCTTCCTTTTGAGTCTGAGGATGAACAGGGAGGTGAAGGCAGCTGTTCATTATTTCTAACCCCCTTTCCAATCTCATACAAAAACAGGAATCAATTAATTTCCTTCAGATACCTACCCAGTTGAGTTGGCCTGGCAGCACTGAAGATTTCTAAGGGCTTTCTTTGTTAATGATGTCAGTAAGGGCCTTGTGAGTTTCCTTCCTCTCTGCATGTGTCTCTCTCAAGAGCAGAACATTTAATTTACTGCTCTTTTACTTTCCTGGTGGATAATTAAAAATTCATGGTGAAAGTATGGAAAATTACCCCCATTGTAGTTTTCCTTCAGCTCTGCCAGAACAAAACAAAAGGTTGCCACAAAACTTATGAAATACCCAAATCATTTCTATTAAATTGGAAAGGGATTTAGTGATTTTCTGAGTTCTAATAGACTGTGTTAATGCTCTCACTGGAGATTTTTTTTTACCCTGGGCTGATGACCTTGTAAGAGGCTGCTAAATGCCTTTTCTCTCCTCCTTGAATTTCCAAACAAAATGATTCAGATGTGTTTACATAGGGGCTCTATTGAACTCAGTGAAGATCAAAGAATATATGTGTTCCTACCTGGGAGTAATTAGCACCTTTGCTCAGGTAGGGTAAGAAGTGGGTGCAGAAGCTCCTGCCTCTCCATCCTGCCCATGTTGGTCAGTTAGTGTATTCCCTCCCTAAATGGCAGCGATAAGAAGTACCCAGATGTCTCTAGCAAAATGGTGAAGTACAACAGTGAATTTTGTCCTCAGGGATAACCAAGTAGGCAAACGTACTATCTATTTAGCTGCTAAAATTGCAAGTTGTCCATGTCCAGGCTCCCTTCATCAGAACAGGAGCTCTCAAACATTGTTTTGATGAGATCACCTGAAGAGCTTGCTAAACGTGCAAATTCCCAGATTTCAACCCTGAAAGATTGATTAAGGGAGGCAGGAGTGACTCCAGAAATCTGAATTTTTTAAATTATTTTTTATTAAGTCATAAATACATAGATCATGAATACATTTATGCCTTTGTGGGATTCAATATGTTGATTATTTGTACAAAACAAAGTGCTCACATCCTACTAATTAACATAGTTTTCACCCCATTTATTTAATCACAGTGTTAAGACATTTGTGTTCTATACTTGATAGATTTGACTTGTATCCTTGAAATATGCTCCATAGGTCCTCCAAATCTATCAACTTGATAGATTTGATTTGTTCTCTTGAAATATGCTCCATAGACCCCACCATTAACCCTCCCTCTATTTAACCATCCCTCTTTCTTTCCATCCCCCTCTCCTTCCCTCCTTCATCCTGGACTATAGTTTTGATTCATCTTTCATATGAAAGTGTGAGTGATTATAAATTGGTTTCATAGTAGTACTGAGTACATTGGATATTTTTTTTTCCATTCCTGAGATACTTTACTAAGAAGAATATTTTCCAGCTCCATCCATGTAAACATAAAAGAGGTAAAGTCTCCATCTTTTTTAATGCTGCATCGTATTCCATGGTATATATATACCATAGTTTATTAATCCATTCATGGGTCAATGGGCACTTGGGCTTCTTCCATGACTTGGCAATTACGAATTGAGCTGCAATGAACAATCTGGTGCAAATAGGAATCTAAATGTAGACCTGCCATTTGAGTCTGCAATTCCTCTACTGCATATATATCCAAAAGACCAAAAATCACTTGGCAACAAAGATATTTGCACCAGCTTGTTCATTGCAGCTCAATTTATAAAAAATTTGAATTTTTAATATGTGGTCCAGGTGGGATGGAAATGCAGGTGAGGGACTTCCTCACCATCAGACTGCCTTAGAATTCTCTCTCAGAATTCACCAGCCACACATCTTCTGGCCTCATCTGCACCCTCAGCTGTCTGTCTGGAGACCAGAAATGTGACACAGCAAAGGTGGTAATAACTTGGAAAACTTTTCTCTCCCATAAATGTATTTTATTTTAATGAAGGAAAGAAAAGGAAGTGGACAGTTTAAAAAAACACTTTCATGCAAAGGAAAGATAGACACCTAGTGACAGTAATAGCATTTCAGCAGGTGAGGGAGGGAGAACACATGCGGCAGAGCTCAGTAGTTGGGGCATCTGCTCTTAAATCACTGCAGGTGCAGCCTCGCCTGGCCAAACAGGTGAACACAGGAAGTCCATACCCAGGTCTCTCAAAGAAGCCCAATCCTGCTGACCCTCCTGTGCAGTCTGAGTCCTAGGAAATCCATTGTGCTGGCCCTTTGGCATTTCTAGATACCATCCATGAATCTCAACTTTTCTTTCTTAATTCTCCATAAAAGTTCCTCGAGAGACTTAAGCACACTCTGAAGTTGTCTCCCACCTGACTTTCTACACACTGGAGTTGTAAATCAAGCCTGGTACATTTGGCATCACCAGTTCCTGTTTACCTTTCCAGCATTTTGTTTGCTTGTTTGTTTTTGCACTTTCCTGATGCAGAATATCCCTGATCACTGGAAAGCATGGAAAATTATACGATTTCTCAGTTATCCACTGATCTCACTCCCCTGAGGGACATAGGGATCTTATAAAAAAATTAATGAAAATTGCTCCTCCTCAGCTGAAGATGCATAACACATGCAGGCTGTATGAATGTGATTCGTAATTCTTGTTCATCAGGCATTAGAGAGAAGAGGATGGTGGCATCGGGTTGAAAATACCTTCTAAGTCCCATACACTGAACTAGGTCTGTGGTACCCATTATGTAGTTTAAAACTCCTAACAACCCTGACCTGGAAGATGTAGATTATGATCATTTAACAAGTAAAGAAAGAGAGATTCAAGGGATTGTTGAAAACACACACCTAGAAAAAAAAGAGCTAGAATTTATCTTTCTCGAACTTCAGTCCCTATACTCTTACCATGACAGCACATCGCTTCCCTCCATCAAGCACATTAGAAGTTATTTAATTATAAGTAATTAATTATAAGTACCAAGTCCTGAATTGATAGAATGGACACTCTATAAAAGCATGTCCATTTAGGAACAGAAAGCTCACATTATATGACTTTGTCAGGGACAATACTTCCCCAGAACTGTAAATATAATTTAATCCAAACCATATTATGACCAAACAGTCAACAGAGATATTCATAATGTGTTTAGCACTCTGGAGAAGGGTATGCTGCAACATAAAACCTACACAGGCAGTGTGCTTAACACTGCACTTGCAAACTGCCTTCTCTATTTAGCCAGAGACAGGATGGCTTTTTAATTCCAGGGCATTAGTTCAAATCTGTTCTAGCTTTGAATTGACGGAAAATTGTTCCCTCCTGACAGCCATTCGGCCGTCCATGCTCATTCTCAGTAAATTGGTGCTCCCAGGAGGCAGAGTTGCCTGTGCACAAACTCTGAATGCCACTGGTTTCTGCCTAACCACAGGCAGAGTTAGGGAAACCTGAAGAAAAGATCAACTTCCTTTAAAAACATTCCCTAAAGGGACCCCATGCGTAAGGCAAAACAGATGCTCCTGAGAAACATTAGGCTAAAGGGAACCTCATGCCCTGCCACAAACCATCCCCAAATTCAGATCATCCCTTTGCTCATGTCTCCTCTTTTTCAAATTATTTTCTTTATCTTAAAAGCAACATCCAGGTGTGCTCACACACACAGTGACCAGAAGTCTGGCAAAGGCAAACCTCCTCCACATAAAATCTCAGGATGGTAGGGAATCTTCCAGCTTTGCAACCAACTATTTGTGTGTGGCCCTATCCCATGACATCACAAACGCGTACCCTTAATTGTACCAGGCCCTGGCCCAGTGCTGCCTGCGGATGCACAGGTCAGGAATGGGGGCTTGCAGAAGCCTTTATTTCCAAGGTTATGCATCTAGCCAACTGTGGTCTTAGGATACAAGCCAGGTTAGTCTGACTCTAAAATCGAAGCTCTAAATCCCCAAACTGCACAACCTCCCAAGGCATGGCCTGTCTGTGAGATTCCTTTGTAAAATGGATATGTTGGACCAGTTTGGGATTTCAGAGGTTCCAAAAAAAGCCCCTGGGCATTGTGGAATCTTTTTGTTTGCTTCTTTCGGTTATAATTGTGCAACAGACAAAGCCCATTGTTTTAGTTTGGACTTGATTGCCTTTCCTGAGGACTTCGGCACTCATGCTCATCCAGCGCCTGTCTGTATCTGTCTCTCACTCCAGAGTCCACTCTTTGCCGGATGCCTGCTTGCCTTCTGAAGGCATCTGCGTTGTCAATGCCTAAATACCCACCCTATCAGTATTTTTTGGTTTAACCATCTATAATCCCTACATGCTTGAAAGTTAGATAGCCATGAAAGCAGAGTGGGTGTAAAATAGAAACTGATGAAATCAGAGTGAGAGACATTTGAAACTGATGCTTATGTGACAAGATGCCAAGGTTGGGTTCCTCCTGGGGAATGGCAAACACTTGTCTGCAGTGTCAGTTCTGATCAATTTTTAGTAGACAAAGGGAGTAATAGGTTGAGAAGAATTCTGAGGCTGCACCTTGACGCAACAGAGAAGAGAGTCAAGATCGATTCATAAAATCTTTTGAGCCACGGAACACTTTTCTTGAACAAAAGCTTTTAAAGGCTCCATTAATAAAACAGATGAAAGTGGAGTTGCTCAGGCTGCAGCAGAAGAGACTGGAGCACTACATTGCTGGTTTCCTTTAATCTTCTGTGATTACCGATGTGTTGCTTTCAGAGAGATCCCATGTCTCCTTAGAGAGCGATTTAAATACTATTGACCAAGATGTTCTCAAGGGTTCTTTTATACTTTGACAATTTGACTCCTTGAGATACCCAGAGACTTTGTAGATAATAAGGAGCATCACAAAAGAAAATGAAAGCTTTTACTTAAATTCATTGAAACAGCCTTAACACAGGGTCAAAACCACTTCGGGCAAAGAGAGGTTTTCACATCCATCATGCCCTGGATGTTTATCAGGCAAGGCAGGTCACCTGTGTGATGGGCCTGTTTCTGCTCCTTGTGGTCCAAGCTGCTATCAGCTCTTAACTGGATCACTGCAATTGCCACCTGGCCTGTCTGCCTCATCCCTGTCCCACCTCATCTGTTCAGCAGATGAGTAAGAACACAGAGAGTGGAAATTCTCAAAGGTAGGTCAACTCACTTCTCTTTTCAAACCCTACAGTGACTCCCCATTTTACTCACAATAAATCACCAAGCCCTCATCATGACCTGCAAGTTCTTACCCGTGCCTCTGATGACGTCTTTACCTGCTCTTCCTTTGCTTACTACCCTCTAGGGAAGTGATTCCCAAAGTACAGTTTCTAACATCCTTTTGGGTACCTGCGAAGTCAAAATTACCTTTATTACAATACTAATGTGTTATTTTAATGCTCATTCTCTCACAGCACCAATAGTTTATTGATACAGTTTCAAATTCCACCTTGCATCTACCCTTTAAAAGATTATCATTTGTTCAGTTTTGAGGTATTAAAAAAGAATAATTACAACTATCTAAAAATATTATTAAAATAGTCTTCCATTTTTCCTGCCATGAAATCTGTGTGAAGTCAGATTTTCTTCATACATGAAAACCAAATCAACATACTAAAATGGATTGGATGCAGAAGCAGCTATGACAATCCAGCTGCACTCCAGCAAGGCAGACATTGAAGAGATTGGCAAAAATGCAAAACAATGTACTGTTCTCATTAACTTTTGGGGGGAAAATATAGTTATTTTTATAGGAATATTACTTATATTAATGTGTGATATGTTTATGGTAGCAATTTGAAGTGAATCAATAAATGTTTTCCAATTTTCTCAGTTTTAATTTCAAATATGATAACTATCAATAGAACCCATGAAACAAAAGTTCTGGGGGGATCTCCAATAATTTTTAGGAGTGCAAAAGTGTCCTGAGACCAAAAAGTTTGAGAACTACTGCTCTGAACTCACTGTACCTCTTACTGTTCTTCTCTGTGCCAAAAAGAGATTTACTCTAAGGAACTGGCTCATGCAATTATGTAGAGGGGGTCTCATTCAATTCATGGAAAGTCTAAATAGAACAACAAAAGGGTGAACAAGAAAAAATTCTTTCTCTCTGCCTGACTGTGTTTAAGCTGGGCATCAGGTTTTCTCCTACCTTTGGACTTGAACTGGAATTTATACCGTCAGCTCTTCTGGGTCTCCAGCTTGCTGACTGATGATTTTGGACTTCCTGTCCCCCATGATTGCATGAGCAAAGATGACATCATTTGAGTTCTTCCATCCAACTGTGCCTGATGTCTCAGTTATGAGATCCAGTAAATTCCCCCCCCCCCTTTTTTTCTTTGGTTATAGTGGTTTTTGTTGGACATCTGCCCCTTGCATTCGAAAATACTAAGTTGTGTATTATTGGCACTTAAAAAAAAATGCTCTAAAATGTTATTTACTACTTCCTAAAGATTACTTTCTGATGTGAAAAAGATGTGTGCATATTGTCACCTCGAACACATATGTTTGAAATCCCGGTTACTTCCTCAAATATTCTCCCTGACAAATCTGTTTTTCACGCTCTCCTTCACACCATTGCCTGCCTAATGCTTTGACACTGTATGGAGTGTCCTTTTTGTAAGAGTACTCAGGCATCCATCTAACATAATACCACATTATAGTGAAATGACCTGTTTCTAGGACTCCCTGTTTCTTTAGACGAAAATCTCTTTGAAGAGCAGGGGCTATTCTGTCTTTTCTTCACATCTCCAGTGCTCACATCACTACTGGGTGTATAATAATGATTAAATTAAACTTAGTGCTGCAAATATGCACCCACAACTTTTTATCACTATCTCCCTACTGGTAAAAGGTGGAAATTATTTTCCATTTCCTTTGCAATATATCAACAAAATAAATCAAACCCCTTTGAAAATGGAAACCCCAAAACTAAAGTTACAAATTATAGCATGATCATTATACAGCTGACTAAATTAAAACAAAAATCTCAAGAATGGAATTGCTAAAAGATTTCTCAGTCAAAACAGCTCTAAAATAGCAGACCAATACCACCAAATTTAAATAAATCCCAAGAAAGTTCAAATCATAGGACCACATTTGGGCAGATAAAGCTTGACTTTATAGTTGTGAAATGTTGTCATATTGCATCAAATGCTTTTGTAAAATATGGCTCATTTTTGCATAAAAATGGTTTGAGGTTAGTACATTTCCAGTAATTTTTCTCCTTGAGTAGAAAACCAAGATCTGGTACAATCACAGAGCCCAAGCAACCATTGAGTCCAAATGACTACCTTTCAATGTCAAAGAATAAGTTTGTGTTCTGAGACACAAGTGGATATTAAATATGAAATTTTACACTTTGCAAAGAAGAAAGTAGTCCATTAAAATCATTTCAAACAGTTGAACATTTGCAAGCCCTGAATGGGAATATTTTGCATTTCCTCAAATTCCAATTCACTCAGCTCTCTCTGGATAATGGGAATCCCAGTCGTATCACTTTTCTAGCAAAACCCTGCCACCTTCCATGTTACTAAACTCCCTCCTTTTGTCGTTTAACAAGCCTTCTCTGGTTCTTCCCCATAATTGCTTCTGCCATGGGACAGGCATGTGTCTCTCAGTATCATCCTGCCTTTGAATGATGGTTTTATGGGGATGTATTCACATACTACACAATTCGCCCAATTAAAGAGTAAACTTCAATGGTTTTTAGCATATGCATTCAGAAAAATGTGCAACTATCACAATCAATTTTGAACATTTTTATTACCCCAGATAGAAACTCTGTGTCCATTAGCAGTGACCCCTCATCTCCCCCACTCTCCATTCAGCCCTAGCCAACAACTAATCAACTTTATGTACAAATTTCCTTTTCTGAACATTTAATTTAAATGGAATACAAGACAACACATGGTCGTTTTAACTGGCCTCTTTCACTTAGTCCAGTGTTTTCAAGGTTTTCCCAAGTTGTAGAAAGTATCAGTATCTTATTTTATTGCTGAATAATATTCCACTGTATTGACATATCATATTTTATTTACCCACTCATCAGTTGATAGACATTGGGTTGTAACCACCTCAGTGCTGTTATAAATAAAGATGTTGAGTGATATATTTTTATTTCTCTTGGATATAACAACTTGGATTGTAATTGCTGGATCATATGGTAACTCAATCTTTTGATGAGCTAACTTTTCCAAAATGACTCTACCATTTTATATTTCTACCAGCAGTGTATGAGGGTTCCAATTTCTCCACATCCTTGCCTACATTTTCTATTGTCTCTGTTTTGAACTTTACGGGGTGTAAAGGGCTATCTCATTATGATTGAGATTTGTATTTCCAACAGTTAAAGATATTGAGTAACTTTTCATGTGCTTTATATTGGCCATTGGTGTATCGTCTTTGGGGAAATGTCTATTTACATCCTTTGCCCATTTTATAATTGGGTTATTTGCCTTTTTATTATGTAGTTGTAAGAGTTCTTCATATACTCTAGACATAATAATCTCTTGCAAAAAAATTCTTTCATTCTGTAGTTTGTCCTTTCATTTTCTTGATGTGTCTTTTGAAATACAGAAGTCTTTAATTTCTTTATCAAGTCTAGTTTATTTATTTTTTTCTTTGGTTTTCTGTACTTTTGTTGTCATTTCATTGTCAAATCCAGGTTAACAAAGATTTAACCTTACATTTCTTCTATGAGTTTTAGACTTGCAGCTCTTACATTTAAGTCTTTGATCCAATTTGAATTAATGTTTGTACATGGTAGGGTTCAATTTCATTACTTTTCATGTTGTTATCCAGTCATCTCAGTACCACTCATTGAAAAGAATAATCTCTCTCCATTGAATTATTTGACATGCTTGTTGAAAGCCAATTTCCTATAAACATGAGGATTTATTTCTGAATTCTTGATTTTTTTTCTATTAAACATACATCTGTGCTCATTCTTGGTATAAATTGTCTTATTGTAATAGGTTTATAGTATGTATAGTATGTTTTGAAATCAGGATATATAAACCCTCCAACTTTGTTCTTCTTTATCACTATATATTTTTTAATATTCTGGGTTCCTTGCATTTCATGAATTATTGAATAAACTTGTTAGTTTCTGCAAAAAATTCAACTTAAATTTTGATTGAGACTATATTGAATCTGTAGATCAATTTGGAAAATATTACTACCTTAATATTAATCTTTAAACAATAATTTGTAGTCTCTGAGTATTTCACATATATTTTATAAAATTGATTTTTTTAATATTGTAGATGGGATTTCTTTTTAATATCACATTCAGATTGTTCATTGCAAGCACATACAAATATGAATGAGTTTTATATATGATCTTATATCTTACAATGTCTTTATTGACTTCAATAATATTTCATGGATTCCTTTGAATCCTACATACATACAAGATCATGTCATCTGCAAATAAAGATAGTTTTACTTCTTTTTTTCCAATTTGAATGTCCCTTATTTCATTGCATTAAGAATTGTCAGTGCAATTATATACCTATTATTTCATACAGTTGCTTTTTAAATTAGTTAAGGGAAGAAAAGATGAGAAATACATTGTTTATATTGTCTTTTATAATTACATAATTGTTCTTGGCAGTGCTGTTTGGATTTTTTGTGAAGAAGAGTTCATATTACCATCAGCATTCATTGTCCTTCAGCCTGAAGAACTTTATTATTTCTAGTAAGAGGGGTCTAAGAGTACAAGTTCTCTCGATTTTTATCTGAAAAGTCTTCATTTCCTTCATTGTGAAAAATATCCTTGCTAAAAACGAAGATTTTTGGCTGACAGGGTTTTTGTGTGTTTTGTTGTTGTTGTTGTTGTTTGTTTGCTTGTTTTTACCTCTTTGAAAACTCAGAATGTGTCGCTGAGCTTCTAGGGTACGTAGATGAATTTTTATCATATTCAGAATGTTTCCAATCATTATTTCTTCTGATATATTTTTCTGTCTTTTTACTCTCTCTCTTCTTCTGGTGCTCCCATTACATGTATGTTGGGATTCATAATCATGTTCCATATTTCTCTGAAGTTCTATTCATTTTCCTTCATTCTTTTTGTTTTCTGTTCTTTGGATTTCAAAGTCTCTATCCATCTAATTTCCATTTCATTGATTTTTTCAAATCAACTTTGGTCACCTCTAGTTAATTTTTCAGATCAGTTATACTTTTCATCTCCCGTTTCCATTTAGTTGTTTTAAATAAATTTTGTCTTTATTGATATCTTCTGCTTAATGAAATATTATCATAGCAAGTTTATTTCTTTAAGTATAGTTTCTTTAGTTTTTTGAACATATGTATAATGGCTACTTGGAAGTCTCTGTTCAATTTGACATCTAGACTCCCTCACAGGCAATTTTGTTGCCTGCCTTTTGCCTATGTATGAGTTACATTTTTCTGTTTTTTTGCATGACTTGTCTTTTTTATTGTTTTTAAGCAGAACATTTTAGGTATTGTTTTTAAGCAGAACATTTAGGTAATTTAGGTAATCTGTTTTAAGCAGAACATTTTAGGTATAGCAGCAACTCTATACTGATTTCTCTCCTTCCCTCTTTTATTGCTTGTCTACTGATTTGGCTACACTTTTTTTTTTTTCACTGATTTTAATTTATATTTTTTATTATAGATAAAAATATGCACCATAGATGTGGCCCGACCCATTACCCTCCCTCCATCCAAACCTCCCCCCTCCCTTCCCCCTCCTTGGTCCTTTCCCCATAGTCTTGTGGTATTGGCTACACTATTTTAATGAAATCTTAATTTCTGCTCCTCCCCCCCCCCCCAACTACCCCCCCCCCCCCCCAGTGTCAAGTCCTAGACACATGAACAGTCACACAGTCATCCTGGGATGGCAGTGTCTTTAGCAGGATTCTCTTTGAGGGTCCCTTTCCCTGAACTTGCTGTTTAGTTTTCTGTTTCTATTACATCACACCCAGCTTTTCGGTTCCTCTAATTGCCTGATGCTTGTTCTAGTCTTTCCATGAATGCCCCAGAACCTAAATTGCTCCCCAATTTGATCTAATTAAATTTAAGCAAGGAGTCTCTTTCCCTACCCCCCAGATCAATGTTTGAGGATTATGGTTTTTTGTTTTTGTTGTTATTGTCTCTCACTTCATACACACTCTTAGTAGCTCTTTTCCTGGTTTTCTCTATGGCCTATAGGTTAGCTTGTTGCTCTCATAGAGCTACCAGCTTCCTTGTTCCTACCACCAAATTTCCATTGTTTTATGTGCAGAGAGAACCATCCCTCACTCTGTTTCCCTGTTCTTTTTTTTTTTTTTTTAAATCTTTTTTTTATTGTTAAATCATAGCTGTGTATATTAGTGCAATCAAGCTGTACAATGTGCTGGTTTCATATACAATCTGAAATATTCTCATCAAACTGTTCAACGTAAACTTAGCATAAAAGCATATCTAAGACACTATTTGAACTATGACAGCTATAGTTTTCTGCAGGCACAGCCCTCAAAGATTACT
>CAUYPK010055125.1:0-26001 GCA_963574355.1 Loris lydekkerianus
GGTGCTTTGATTTCACGTGTTTCCCCCCTGGGGGCGGGACTACGCGCTCAGAGATCTCTCCTCAGAGGTCCCTCCTCAGAAGCAGCATAACAAAATCCAAACTTGGCAAAGAGCCACAGTATACAAAATAATAAGAGGCAAAGAGCTGCATTCATTTTGGCCGGGAGCTGCATGCGGCTCGAGAGCCGCGTGTTCGCCACCCCTGCTCTAGTATATGCGGTACATAGAATCCTGTTATGTTGCTTAGGCTGATCTTAAGCTTCTGGGGCCTCAAGAGATCTCCTGATACTTGGCATTTCAGGAGAAAAGATTAATGAACTTGAAGACATAGCAGTATAAATTACTCAAAATGACATGTAGAAAAAATAATTTCAAAACAGTAGAACAGTCTTAAGCAGCTTAATATAATTGAAGTCCCCAAATGAGGGGATGGGTACAACGTATATTTGAAGAAATAAAGATTCATTTTTTTTTCAAATTTGATTAACGCCCCGCCCCCCACCCCCCCTTTTTGAGACAGAGTCTCACTTTGTCACCCTCAGTAGAGTGCTGTGGCATCACAGCTCACAGCAACCTCAAACTCTTGGGCTTAAGTGATTCTCTTGTCTCAGCCTTCCACATAGCTTGGGACTACAGGCACTTGCCACAACACCCGGCCATTTTTTTTTTTTTTTTTGGTTGTAATTGTCGTCGTTTGGCAGGCCTGGGCTGGATTCAAACCTGCCAGCTCCGATGTATGTGGCTGGCTTCCTAGCTGATGAGCTACAGGCGCCAAGCCAAAACTTTTCTTTTCTTTCTTTCTTTTTTTTTTTCTTTTTTTGAGACAGTCTCACTCACTCCCTTTGATCCCCCACAGAGTGCAGTGGTATCATCATAGATCATTGTGATCTCAAACTCCTAGGCTCAAGTGATCCTCCTACCTTACTTAGCATGTCCCATGACACCAAGCTAACTTTTCTATTTTTAATACAGAGGGAGGTCTCACTCTTGCTCAGACTTGTCTCAGAACTCCTGAGTTTAAGTGATCCTCCTGTCTCAGACTCACAGAATGTTAGGATTACAGGCATGAGCCACCGCTCCCAGCCTTGATGAAAACTTTAAACCCACAGATCAGAAAGATAGCTAATGAACTACATGCTCATAAAACACGAAGAATACACCAAAGAACATCATAATTAAATTGCTCAAAACCAGTAATAAATTACCAGTGGAAAAAAGTTATGTATAGAGGAACAAAAATAAGGATGATGAAATTAGATTTCTCATCAGAAATAGTGCACATGAAATGGTAATAGAGTAACATCTAAAAATGACTGTACTGAAAGGAAAAAAATCTATCAATTTAGAATTCTTTACTTGGCAAAAATATCTTTTAAACACTAAAGTGAAAGAAAGATTTTCATGTATATTATATATATACACACATACATATACATTCCATAAAAATGGAGTATAGGAAATGTTAAAGCACATGCTTCAGTTAGGAGGAAATAATGTCAGTTGGATATGTGTCTAAACAAAAGAGTTAAGAGCACGAGACATGGAAACTGCATTGGTAAATTTAAAAAATTTATTAAAGGGAATTGACTGTTTAGGCAAAAATGTTAACATTGCATCTTGAGGTTTATAACATAAGTAGAAGTAAAATATGACAACAATAAGGTAAAGGTCAAAAGCTGACCTAGTAGACCTATACATAATTTTGTAAGATTCTGACACTGTATGTGAAGTGGTATAATGCTGGTTTCCTTGATATGCTGTAAGAAATTACCACAAGCTTGGTGGCTTAAGACAAGAGAAATTTATTCCCTCAGTTTGGGGGTCCTGATAATCTGAAATCTATTGCTCGACTAAAATCAAGGCTTTGTCATTGCTATACTTGCTCCAGAGGCTCTAAGGGGTATCCATTCCCTTCTTCCAATTGCTGGTGGCTGCTTGCATTCCTTACCTTGTGACTACATTTCCTTACCTCCCATTTCTGGGTCCATTCCTTGTCTTTTTCTGTCTCTGTCACCTCTTCTGCTTTCCACTTGTTATTCCATTTAGGATTCAGCTGAATAATGTAGGATAATCTCCCATCTCAAAATTCTTAGCTTAATCACAGCAGCAGCCTCCCCTACTGGCTGTAAAAGATCACGTTCACACTTTCCAGGGTTGGGGGTATGGATAACTTGCGGAGGAAGAGATTAAGCTCACCACAGCTACTGATTATAATGGCACTGCTAAAATAACAGACATATAGCTAATAAAGTAACAAAGGAGATAAAATGGGATTATAAAACAAATACTTAGAGAATGTAGAAGGGAAAAGGTAACAAGGATGGGATAAATATCAAGATTTATTAAATAATCTAAACTCCCCGATTAAGGGGCAGAGGTTGTCAGTAGCCTATAAAAGCAAGACTCAAGTACATAGACTCCATAAGAAATTCACTTTAATTGTGGAGCTGTACTATGCTAATAGTAGATAGAATCGAGTTGAAATAGTTATTGTAAAGTCAGACAAAGTAGATTTCAAAGAATGTTAAGATAAAGAAGTTCATTTCATAGTGATAAAAGGATCACTTAAACAATAATTCTGAACATTTATTTTTAGGCCCCTGATAACAGATCTTTTAAAATACATGTGTGACACAAGAACTAGTAGAACCACAAAGAGTAATAGACATATACCTTTTTGTTAATTTAATGGCAGAAATCATCAAAGATACAGTACATTTCAATAACTCTGTCAGTGAACTTGACCTAATTTACACTTATAGAGTGTTTCGTTCATCAGTAGCAGAATACAAATTACTCTTAAATGCATATAGAATTTTAACCAAGATGTAGACCATATTCTGAGCTATATAACATGTCTTGGTAAATTTGTGTTTCAGGTCATTCAAAGTGTGTTCTCTGAACATAGTGGAATTAATTAAGATACTATTCAGAGATATTTTTTAAGTGCCAAAGCATTTGGAAGGTAAATAACACACGTCTAAATAACCCCGTGGTCTAAGAAGAAATCATAAGGGATTTTTTAAAAGTATTTTTATTTTTATTCATTTATTTATTTTTTGAGACAGTCTTACTTTGTCACCCTTGGTATAGTACCCTGGCATCATAACTCACAGCAATCTCAAACTCTTGGGCTCAACTGGTTCTCTTGCCTCAGCCTTCTGAGTAACTGGGGCTATAGGGGCACACCACAGTGCCCAGCTGTTTTTAGAGACGGGGTCCCAATCTAGCTGAAGCTGGTCTTGAACTAGCGAGCTCAAGTGATCCACCTTGTCTCAGCCTCCCAGAGTGCTAGGATTACATGCCTGAGCCACTGCACCCAGCTCTAAAAAGTATTTTTAACTAAATACTAATGAAAATACTTTTTCGTTAAAAAGCATTTTTAACTAAGTAAAAATGAAAACAGTACCAGGATTTTTAGTGTAGTATGGTTACTAAAGTGGTAGAAAGGTAGAAATTTATAGCACTAAATGCCTGTATAAATGTAAGGCAGAAAGATGACAAATCAATGACCTCCACTTCCACTTTTCACAGACTAGAAAAAAGAAGACCAAGTTAGATGAAAAGCAAGCAGATGGAAAGGAAATAGTAAAGAACAAATCATAATCTAATGAAGTAAAAAGCAGGAAAGTATTAGAGAAAATGATAGAAGTCAAAAGAAAACAATTTGAGAGCTAACTGTGAGTTTTAAATATTATGGTAAAGCCACAGTAATCAAAATAGCATAGTATTAGCATGAGGATACACAAGTCAGTCAGGAGAATGTAATAGAGACCTGAGAGAAATCTACAAATGTAAGGATAGCTGATTTTTATCAAAGATAAAAAGGCAGTGCTACAAAGAGAAGGTAGTCTTTTCAACAAATGAACGTTTCAGTATCCATAAGTAAAAAAAATGAAGTTGGAGTCATACCTCACACCATATACATAAATTAACTCAAACTTGATCATTGTCTTAAATTTCAATCCTACAACTGTAAAGCTTGGTGCGGTGTCTCAGGCCTGTAATCCTAGCATTTTGGGAGGCTGAGGTGGGTAGATTGCTTGAGTTCAGAAGTTCGAGACCAACTGGAGAAGAAGAGACCCTGTCTCTACTAAAAATAGAACAACTGGCTGGGTGTTGTGGTAAGTGCCTATAGTCTCAGCGACTTGGGAGGCTTAGCCAAGAGTATCCCTTGAGCCCAAAAGACTAAGGTTGCTGTGAGATATAATGATGCCACAGCAATCTACTAAGGGCAACAAAATGAGACTCTGTCTCAAAATAATAAATAAATCCTAAAACTATAACATTTGTAGAAGAAAACAAGAGAAAGTGTATAATTTTGGATTAGAAAATATTGTAGATAAAAGTCAAAAGCACAGTCCGTAAAAGAAGAAATTTATAAATTAGGCTTCATGAAAATTAAGAGCATCCCTTTTCAAAATATATATATATTTTTTTAAATGTTGTTAGTAGAGATGGGGTCTTACTCTGGCTCACTGCTGTTGATACTGGTCTTGAACCTCTGAGCTCAGGCAATCCACCCGCCTCGGCCTCCCACAGTGCTGGGACTACAGGCGTGAGCCACCACGCCCGGCCACAAAATACACTATTAAGGGAACAAAGACAAGGCACAAACTGTTGACAAAATCTTTATAAAGTATGGATCTGATAATGAACTTGTATCCAGAATATACTCTCAAAACAAAAAATAAACAACCTCCCCTCCTCAAATAGACAGAAGGTTTTTCAGATGCCTCATTGAAGAGGATTTATGGATGACTATGTAAGATGTTTAATGTCATTAGTTGTTTTGGAGAGGAGTAGTTTCCTTTTCAGTTTTTTGTTTGTTTTGTTTTAGAGATAGAGTCTTGCTCTACCTTTTGCCCAGGCTAGAGGGCAGTGGCCTGATAACATAGTTCTCTGCAATCTCCAGTTCCTGGGCCTAAGTGATCCTCTGGGTCTCCCAAGTAGCTAAAAATACAGGTTGTGTGCACTATGCACACTTAATTTTTAAATTTTTTATGGAGATGGGGTCTCCTTACATTGCCCAGGCTGGTCTTGATCCTGCTTCCACCTCCAAAATGCTGAAGTTTTAGGCATGAGCCATCATATCCAAATTATCATTAATTTTTTCAGGAAGTGGAAATTTAACTTCAATGTGAAACTAATACTATTATGTCCCAGAGTTCCACAGAGACCACACTGCCAAACAAGTCAAATTTACAGCAGAGTCCTTTTATTGAAGAGCCTGCCCGGCGACTGCCTCAGTGTCCCAACATGGGGATTCTGAGAGCAGCCCCGAGTGCTTAAGGAGTTGGGTTTTTAAAGCTTGGTCTGCATCCTGGTTGGCACGCAGTTTGTCCAGGTGCATTCAGGTAGGGTAGCAAGCAAGCATTACACAGAAGCAGAATTTTGCAGTTAGCCATACATTATACATCTTTGTTTTAGTACTTTGCTTACCAGGTATTGTTTAAAAGTCATTCTGGGAACAATTGGTACCTCCCGGTCCATTTCTTGAGGGAGTTAGTCAGGCAAGAAGTTAGCAAGTAATTTCCCATCTATCTTGGAAGTGAACTAGACTTACTCCATTTTGTTGAGGGCTTGCAGCCCAGGAATTTGTCAGGAGTTAACTGGTATTTTTCTACTTTAGCCTAGGCCTAACAATACTGTCCAATTATATTAGGTGTTGACAATGATATGGAAAAATTTGAGGTCTTATAAATACCTGTTTGGGAGGAAAAATGTGTAAACCCTCATTAACCATTTCTTAATTTGTTAAAAAGTTAAATGCACATTTACCTGCATAACCCAGGTATTCCATTAGTAGGTATTTACCGAAGAGGAAAGGAACTAAAATGTCATTTAAAGATATTTACACAAATGTTCATAGCAGCTTTATTTATAATAGCTAAATATAGTCAACCCTAATTTTTATTAACAGATAATTGGATAAATTTTTTGTATGCCCGTATTTAATACCACTTAGTAATAAAAAGAAATGAACTATTGATACAATATACGGATGAATTTTAAATTAATTATTCTTAGTGTAAGAAACCAGACCAAAAAAAAGAGTACATATGCATGATTCTATTTACAGAAAACTCTGGAACGTGCAAACTAATCTGAATGCAGGCAGGGCTGATGGGAGTTGCAAGAGAGAGGGTTACTAAAGGCAGAGGGAACTTTGAGGGTTGGTAGATATTTTTAGAATCTTGATTGTGGTAATATGAACACTTATCAAATTGTATACTTCAAATATGTTTCAGTTTTACTTCAGTGAAGCTGTTAAGCTAAAAAATAAATAACCCAAATTCTGTTTGTCTTATATTTTGTACCTTTTTAAAAAAATAGAGATGGGGGGCTCACTCTGTTGTCCAGGTAGGTCTTTGAACTCCTGGCTTCAAGCAGTTCTCCTCCTGCTTGGGCCTCCCAAAGTGCTGCGATTATAGATATGAGCTATTGTGCCTGGCCTGTCTTTTTCTTTCTTTCTTTTTTTCTTTTGAGACAGTCTCACTGTGTCGCCCTCGGTAGAGTGCTGCAACATCACAACTCACAGCAAACTCTTAAACTCTTGGGCTTAACCAATTCTCTTGCCTCAGCTTCCTGAGTAGCTGGGACTATAGGCACCCACTATAATGCCCAGCTATTTTTTGGTTGCAGTTGTCATTGTTGTTCAGCAGGCCCTGGATGGGCTCAAACCTGCCAGCTTCAATGTATGTGGCCGGCACCCTATTCACTGAGCTATGGACGTCGAGCCTGTCTTGTAGTTTTTTGTACTTTGGATGTTTTATCTGTTTGTGTTTTTGTTAACATCATGCATTGATGATTTGGAAAATAATAGTTTACTGAATATGTAGTTTGAATGTTTTGTTGTATTATATAACATCAGTTATCACATTCACTGATACAGCATTTTTATCAGAACACTCTTGAGGTATTGGAAAGCTTTTAAAAAACCCATAGTGGCAGGTTTTCCAGAATTATTATTTTTTTCACTTGAAAGTTTCTGTTTTATTATTGGCAAGAAATATAGTTGTTTTTCTTAGTAGTTTAAGTCCAGGAAATGTCTGTCAGATATCCACAACTGAATAACCTTCTGTCAAGTATTTTTTTAATTTGATATTTTATTAAAAATAGTGACTAATTGAGAAGCCAACTTAGTTGAACAAAGTAATTTCCATGTGACCATCATTGCGCAGTACAAGCACTTTATTTCCCATTTTGTGACACCTAGGAAGTTGAGATTTAATAGCATTAATTAATTTTATTACATCATCAAAGACATTTTTGATAGACATTGGCATTGTAAGTAAGTGTGTGGCAGTGAGTATGACTGGTATGTTTTAACTGCTATTGTGTTTGCACTATTAGTGCAAATGTTAACAGTGAAGAGGGCAAATCATTTTTTAAAAATGATTTGTTTTCTTGTTTTTCTTTTCTGAGAAAGAGTCTTACTTTGTTGCCCTTGATAGAGTGCTGTGGCATCATAGCTCACAGCAACCTCAAACTTTTGGGTTCAAGCAGTCCTCTTGCTTCAGGCTCCCAAGTAGCTGGGACTACAGGCACCTGCCACCAGGCCCAGATCTGCTGTGTGATCTGAAATACTGGGCTCATCTGTATTATTACAGCTGCTAATAACTGTGGGATATTTGTGCCAGGAACTTTGCTTTACATGTCTAATTTTACCTTGGAAACTAAAGATTGAAGTATCACTCCCATTTCACCGTTGGGAGTACAATAGCTTAGTTAGTAATTCACTCAGGTTTAACGCTGAGACTGAAAAGTCAGGGTTAAAAGAATTTTTCTCCACTATTTTAACCACTAAGCTCTTGGATTCCCTGAAATCAGCCCTGGTAGTTGATCTTGAGCCAAATTTTAAGAAATTCAGTCATCATAGGATTTTGTTTGTATCCCTCCTACTACTGTTAAATCTTGGGGCTCCCTTTATCTCTTGGTTAATCTATTTCCTGATCTGTCACTGTGTCTTGTCTTAGGAAAATTCTTGGCTTACTTGTTACATAGATTTTGTAACACTTCTATTACCTTTGGTACTGGTCTCTTCTCAATGTTGTTACTATTAACCATATAGACTTCAGGAGATTTAAATCACATTGTCTTATAAACAGTAATAGCATTATTGATAATGAAATAATATTGAAGATACTATGTTTGATAAAGATGGGAAATTTTGTATTTGTTAGATAATCTATTAATAAATATCTCTTTTTTTTATTCATTTATATTGATGGAGAGAAGGAATTATTTTTTATAATATATGAGATTCTTACTAGCAGCAGTAATAGTTAGAAAATAGCTGGTTCCTCAGAACAATTCTGATTATTTAATAGAGATTTGGGGAGGGACTCTGAGTAACCTTTGCTTTTACCTCTTGCTTTGTTGGCTAGGTAGAACATTGTGCTACATGTAAAGATGTTTAAACTGGAATCCTCAAGAGAAAGTAGGTTCTTTTTCTTAAGAAATTTTTAACCATTTAAAGAAAGAAATAAAAAGCACTTTGAAAATTTGCAGTAGCATATTTAAGCTTCCTGCACTGGGAACAGGCCAGATGGTCATGTCCTGTGCGGCTTTGTAAATATTCCTTTTTGTTCCAGGTAAAAGTTAGTGGCTAGTTTTAAACCTTTATATTACTTTGAAGTCAGACCTTATGTGCTTAACTTCACTCGAAGTATTTCCACTTCTTTAGGCTCTAGGAAAACATCAATCTGTGGTATCCAAATTCAAGGGCAGTTTGGAATTGCCAACAACACAGAGGGTGCATGCCCAGTTACAGGGAAGCTGTTACTCAGCCGCCATCTTTAATCTCTCCGATAATCTATTAATAAATATCTTATTGAGACTTTTGTATTCTGATAAAAGCAGATTGCCTTACCGTTAATTCATTTCTTAGTAAGTGTAAAAAAAAAGTATTTTTTTTTTTTAAGTACTAAATACTTTTTCATTAAATATTGTAATGTCATTCAGTTATAGAATTCAGAGTTTACCAGTTAGGTTAACAGCCTAAATATGGAATAAATATTTAAATCATTGTATCATGGTCCAGTAGTTTTACTGTTAGCTGGGACTCTGAAGATATACTTGCATAATTTCATTTTACTTAAATAGCTTTCTTTTTTGAGACAGAGTCTCACTTTCTTGCCCTCAGTAGAGTGCTGTGGCCTCATAGTTCACAGCAACGTCAAACACTTGGGCTCAAGGAATTCTCTCGCCTCAGCCTCCTGAGACTACAGGTACCCACTACGATGCCCAGCTGTTTTTAGAGATGAGGACTCGTTCTGGCTTGAACTCATGAGCTCAGGCAATCCACCCACTTCAGTCTCCCAGAATGCCGGGATTACAGGCTTGAGCTACCACGTCTGGCTGAGATGTGTGTTTCTGTACACAAGTAGGTGTGAGATTTCAGGGGAAATTTGCCGCTGTTGACTCTTAACAGCATTTTATGGAGTGACTGTTGTTTCAGAGAAAGGAATTTCCTTGGGTTGCTTAAAAAATAAGTAGAATTTTTCTTAGGTTATCAGTCCTGTTAAATTTATTTACACTTTCAATTGATACAAGGTCAGTTTTATGTAAGATTAGGGTTGAGACACTTCAGTAAATTAACTTGGATTAAATGCCATGTTTAAACAGGTCTCATGATTTTAAAAGAACCAGTGAGGATAAAAGAAAATGCCTTTCCCGTGATAAACAATGTAGAGCAGTGTAAAAAAAAAGAAGGAAATATGCCTTTTCATATAAGGCAGCTGATTGTTTGAATACTACTTTATTATAATTTCAAGATTTTTACCTGTACTTGATCCTGCACATACACGACTATTTGCATTAATGTTTTCTTCTCCTAGTTTCTTTTCTTTTTTTTTCTTTTTTTTTTTTTTTTTTTTGAGACAGTCTCACTATGTCCCCCTGGGTGTCACAGCTCACAGCAACCTCCAACTCCTGAGCTTAGGTGATTCTCTTGCCTCAGCCTCCCAAGTAGTACAAGGACTACAGGACTACAGGCGCCCACCACAATGCCCGGCTATTTTTTGTTGCAGTTTGGCCCGCCACCCACAGTATATGGGGCAGGCCCCCTACCCACTGAGCCATAGGTGCCACCCTCTTCTCCTAGATTTTTAATATTCTTGATTATTTTCTCTGTGATTCTTGAGTTCTCTCATTTTTCTCATACTCTTTTTTTTTTTTTGGAGACAGAGCCTCAAGCTGTCGCTGTGGCATCATAGCTCACAGCAACCTCCAACTCCTGGGCTCAAGCGAGTCTCCTGCCTCTCCCTCCCAAGTAGCTGGGGCTATAGGTGCCCGCCACAGTGCCCTGCTATTTTTTGGTTGCAGCCATCATTGTTTGGTGGGCCTGGGCTGGATTTGAACCCTCCAGCTCAGGTGTTTGTGGCTGGTGCCTTAACCACTTGAGCCACAGGCAACGAGCCCTCATACTCAATATTTTTAAAAAAAAGTAGTTTATCTGAGATGAAATTATAGCCTAGAATTAACTTATTTTTAAATCCACAATTCATTGTAATTTAGCATATTTATAGTGTGTGATCACACCTCTCCATGGTTTAAATTGTTTGCATCACTCTAGAATGCCCTGTAACCATTAAGTAAATATTTCCCCTTTCTTCCTTACCCCATACCTACAACAGCTACTATTCTGCTTTCTCGCTCTCTAGATTTATCTGTTCTGGATATTTCATATAAAATATTAGACAATTTGAGACCATTTGGGGGAGGTTCTTTCGCTTAGCATAGTATTTTCTAGGTTCTCCCATGTTGAAGCATATGTATAACTTCATTATACATATGGCTGAATATGTGGTATGCATATACCACAGTTTGTTTAATCATCATCTGTTGATATTTGTGTTTCTACCTTTGGTTATTATGAATAATGCTGTGATAAATATTCACATCCAAGTTTCTGTGTGGGCATTTATCTTTCTTTCTTTTGAATATGTATCTAGTTGTGGAATTGCTGGGTTATGAGGGTAATTTCATGTTAAATTTTTTGAGGATTTGCTCAACTTTCCCACAGTAGCTACACCATTTTATATTGCAACGTATAAGAATTTGTATTTCTTTACATCCTTGAAGTTAAACATCTTTTCATGTACTTACTGGCCAGTTGTGTTTTTTCTTTGGAGAAATGACAATTTATATACATTGCCCATTGTTTAATTGAGTTTTTTTGTCCCTTTATTGTTGACTTATAATAATTCTTATATTTTTAACTGTTACCAAAGGTATGATTTGCAATTAGTTTCTCCCCTTTGATATGTTGTCATTTTTGATAATGTCTTTTAAAGCACAAAATTTTATATACTTTATATTTTTATAGACCTGCAAATTTTATACAATAGTATATGGAAATCAGGGATATTGGCTTTCTCAGTATATGCATATTTTATAGTCTTGAATTTTATAGTTTTGAATTTCTGAATATATAGTAAGTTGCTTTATTATAACTTATGTTGGAAGAATACAGTAGAGTATTTTAAAATCACATGGTAATAAACCTCAAAGGATATTAGAAATGACAGAATATTCATATCTGAGGAAATGTGAATGACGAATATATAGAAAAAGTCTTACATTTGTAAAACAAAAGCCAACTTTGAAGTATTTATTTATACATTATTTTTTGAAGTGTATTTTATTTATTAATTTATTTTTGAGACAGAGTCTTACTTTGTTGCCCTTGGTAAAGTGCTGTGGCATCGTAGCTCATAGCAGCCTCAAACTCTTGGGCTTGAGCAATCCGCTTGCCTCAGCTTCTGGAGTAGCTGATACTACAGGCCCCTGCTACAACACCCAGGTAGTTTTAGAGATGGAATTTCACTCTTGCTCAGGCTGGTTTTGAACTCCTGAACTCAAAAAATGATCCCCCCACCATTCCCAGAATGCTTGGATTGCAGGTGTGAGCCACCATGCTTGGCCTCAAGTGTTGTTTTATACCTGAGATATTAGTCAACTTATTTTTTTTTTTTTTTTTTGAGATAGAGTCTCACTCTCACTCTGGGTAGAGTTCCATGGCATCATAGCTGACAGCAACCTCAAACTCTTGGGCTCAAGAAATTCTCTTGCCTCGGCCTCTCAAGTAGCTGGCACTGTTGGTGCCCACCAGTAGACCATAAACAGGTGCCCAAATAGATTTTTTTCTATTTTTAGTAGAGATGAGGTCTTGTTCTTGCCCAGGCTTGTCTTGAACTCTTGAGCTCAGGCAGTCCACCCATCTCAGCCTCCAGAGTACTAGGATTACAAGCCTGAGTCACTGCGCCTGGCCCCAGTCCACATTTTTATGAGGAAAAAAAGACCTTGTGTTAGTTATGTTTTGGGTTTCTATTCAAAATGCTGCTATTATACCAATATCATACTTTGATGATTTGGAATAAGTAGTTCTTTGTTTCGTTTGGAACCAGATAAAAACCTGTATAGCCAAGGTAATTCTTAGTAATAAAAACAAAGCCGGAGGCATCACTTCACCAGACTTCAGGCTATATTACAAGTCCACAGTGATCAGAACAGCATGGTATTGGCACAAAAATAGAGACATGGATATATGAAACAGAATAGAAAATCAAGAGATGAAACCAGTCTCTTAGTGCCATCTGATCTTTGATAAACCAAACAATAGCATACGCTGGGGAAAAGAATCCCTATTCAATAAATGGTACTGGGAGAACTGGATAGCCACACATAAAAGACTAAAACTTGACATGCACCTTTCACCACTCACCAAAATTGATTCAAGATGGATAAAAGATCGAAGTCTAAGGCAGGAAATGATTAAAATCCTAGAAGAAAGTGTGGGGAAAACTCTTGCAATTGTCAGCCTAGGGAAAGATTTTGTGAAGAAGACTTATTGGCAATTGCAACAACAACAAAAATAAATAAATGGGACTTAATTAAACTGAAAAGTTTCTGCACAACTAAGGACACAACAATCGAAGCATAGGTAATCTTCAGAATGGGAAAAGATTTGCATGTTACAGATCTCACAAAGACTTGATAATAACTAGGATCTATAGAGAATTCTAATCAACAAAATAAGAGCTAACAATTTCATTCTTCACTGGGCAAGAGACAATAATGGAAGCTTCTCTGAGGAAGACAAAAGAATGGCTAACAAACATTTGAAAAAAAATGATCATCCCTAATCATCAGAGAAGCAAATCAAAATCACCCTGAGATAACTCCTAACTATAATAAGATTACCCCACATCACAAAATCCCAAAGTTATAGATGCTGGCGTGGATGTGGAGAGGGGAACACTTTTACACTGTTGGTGGGACTGTAACTAACTAATATAGCCTCTTTGGAAAGAAGTATGGAGAATCCTCCAAGAACTTAAATTAGATCTCCCATTTGATCCCTCAGTTTTGCTACTAGGGATCTACTCAGAAGAAAAAAATAATCATTTTATCGTAAGGACATGCACTAAATTGTTTATTGCAGCTCAATTTACAATGAGCTAAATGCCCATCAGTTCAGGAATGGATTAACAAACTGGTATATGCATACCATGGAATACTACTTGGCCATAAAAAAGATGGTGACTTCACATCTTTTGTATTAACCTGGATGGAGTTAAAACATTCTTCTCAGTAAAGTATCACAAGAATGTAAAAGCAAATATCCAGTGTACTCAATACTAATATGAAGCCAGTAGACTGTCTAATTCACATCCACATAGGACAGAAAACTCAATTCAAGTGGGGGAGTTTAGGGTGCTCCCACTGAATGTGCACAATGTCGGAGTGTATGGCACACCTCTTGGGTGCAGGACACAATTACAACAGGGACTCTACCTAACAAATTCAAATATTGTGATTTGGTTGTTTGTACCCTCATGTTAACCTGAAATTAAAAAGGAATGCTGCTGTTTTTATAAATGCTATAATCTTTTCTAAAAGAAATATAACTATATGATGAGTTTCTTCTTAGTTAATTACTAAATGACTTTAATGTTTATATGAGTCTTTATTCCTTTACTAACAAAATAATAATGGTCTGATTTTCAATTTTAGATATGAATATCGTGTAGAGATGGTTCACCAGTCTTGCAATGATCCTACTAAAAATATCATTCGAGAATTTGCATCTGACTTTGAAGTTGGAGAATGCTGGGGCTATAATAGGTTTTTCCGTCTGGACTTACTTGCAAATGAAGGATACTTAAATCGCCAAAATGATACAGTGATTTTAAGGTAACAGAAAACATTTGATACTTTGGCTTTTATTGTAGGGGAATAACATTACCAGAACTTTATTTCTAAACTTCAAGTCAGTGACAAGTTAAAAAACAGACAAACAAACGAACAAAAAAATCTTTATTTTAAAATCCATTCATTTAATAAAGATAAATATTGAAATCTGTACTAACTGTAACCTTAACATGTTCTTAACTGTTTACTTTCATGAGTTCTTTGTAGTCCATTTATAATAAAAGTCAAAACTTTGTTTGACATCTAGTTAGTAATTCCATTAAAAAGGAAACTACTAAGGTGGTGCAGGCCTGTAATTTCAGCTACGTGAGAGGTGGAGGCAGGAGAATCTCTTGAGTCCAGGAATTTGAGACCATTCTGAGCAACATAGTAAGACTGTGCTCAGAGGGAAAGAAAGGAAACTACTATTTTAGTAAATGTAATGATAGCCTATAAACTTTAGCAACCTCATGATCTGGGAATCTAAGAACAGTGATGGATCAAGGGCTTATATTTGGATGATTGGGTTTTATACACTTAATTTTATAAAGTGAACTTTCAGTTCTTTCAAGATAACAGCACGTTAAAAGTAAGGAAATAGAAATAAGGTTGATGAAAACGAACAGTTTTCATCATTGGTATATGATTTGTAAGAAAGCACAGAATGTAAACACTATAAAACAACAGCCCTATTTAATGTTGGGTTAGCCTTACAGGTTAGAAGTTTTGGGGCATCATACATTACATTATGTTATAATTTAATGATCAAAATGAGAATCAGATTATTTAAAAAAGATTCAAATGTGTTCTGAACTGGGAAGTTTCAGAGTATTTAAGAGTTTAAGAAAATAATGACTAATTCTCACATAATTAGATTTAGTTTTGACCAAAGTACATTACTTAAACATTAATTTTTAAATCAACTTGTTAATATGTTGTTTGGGATTTTTTGCATTATTATTATTGCTTAATATTTAAATGTAGCAGTTCTCTGATTTTTTTCTGAATGTATTTATGTTCATTCATTCTTTATGAGGTTTTTGTTTCTAGTCCTTATCTTAAACATTGTTATTAAATTTTAAGCCTCTTTAATTTTGTGAAGGCAAAAAATGGAAACCTAATAAACACATGTATATGTAAAAATAAAATATATATATGTAATTTTTAAAAAGGTAAAAAAAAAGTTTAAAAAATTTTCATCAAAGCAGTTTTACAAGTTTTTTCCTTTCGAATGATATAATATACTCCTAATTTTCACTTATTCTGAGCTATTTGTACTTAAGCATGCTAGGTAATTGAATTGTTATCATATCAATGTTATTGTTATGCATTCTTAGTAGCTTTTCTGAGGCTATAAAGAAGTGAAAAAAGGGATATGATTTTCACAGAGAAAACTTTTTTTGTCATTTTCTTTTAGGGGGATTTTCTTAGTTTTATAAACTTTCATGCTTTTATTTTGGTTTTAAATTATTCACCAACAGAAATAATTGGTTGCTATTTCATGCTTCTCATATAGAGAGGATTGCAAAATTATTCAAACATCAGTTTTACCAACCTCCCTACAAAAGAGCTATTTTTAAATATCCTTAGTTCTTTTCTTATTGGAGTCATAGTAATGTTGAATCTTTCTGATGGTTGTGTATGAGAGAATTTCTTCTTTTTAATGCTCTTTTACCTGGCCCCTAGGTTTGTTTGTTTCTTTGTTTGTGACTCAATGAGGGCACATAGAATTAGGTTGCCCTGATTGAATTTGTTAGGTCAAGTCCCTTTTATAATTATGTTTGCCTCTAGTTTTTTTTTCTTTCTTTCTTTTTTTTTTTTTTTTTAATGGATAGGCTCACTTTGTCGCCCTTGGTAGAGTGCTATGGCTTCACAGTTCACAGCAACCTCCAACTCTTGGGCTTAAGTGATTCTCTTGCCTCAGCTTCCCAAGTAGCTGGGACTATAGGTGCCTGCCACAATGCCCTGCTATTTTTTGTTGCAGTTTGGCCGAGGCCAGGTTTGAGCCTGTCACTCTTGGGATATGGGGCCGGTGCCCTACTCACTTAGCCGTCCTGCCTCTAGTTTTTAAATAGACCATCTCTGTTTATAACAAAACCTTTTAGATTTGTGTATGAGTTTAGGAATATATCCCTGTTGTGATGCTTAATTGTTAATTACTTACCAGCATTTCTTGACTCTGTACCCTGTGACTAATACTGGGGCTATAATTACAAAGGAATAGACATGGTTTTTGTCCTGAGGAAACTCAAGATAAAATGGGCAGCAAAAAGCAGAATTTACTACTCTATAAAATAATGTCTTAATAGTGAGATAAATAAATTTGCAGTGGGGTTCATGGAGGGGCTTTCTAATTATCCTGTACTTGTAATATTTATTTAATGAAAAGATTACTCAAAATTTTAAGCATTATTTAGTTCAAGAGTTGAGTGGAATTTTATATATTCTAATTAGAAAATTATTTAAGGCTTTTCTATAACTTTATATAAGTAGTTTATTCTTTCATTAAAAGAGAAAGTTAACTTTACCTGCTTAAAATTGACCAACAGTTTTAATAGTCATTTAAAGAAAATAACTTGTCTGAAGATCTCACTCTAATGTGTCTCAATGACTACTGTCCTAGACAGCATCCACTTAGAATGGTGATTGGATGTATCCTCTCTACCCTTCCATGGATGAATATTCTTGACTAAAATTAGATATCTACTGCAGATAAGTATTAGATGATTAGTAGTTTCTTGAACTAGGTATAAAGTCCTAGAAAAAACTAAATGGTACCTAACATTAGGGTAGAAGCGCTGGAAGGTGTGCGAGAGATGTAAAGTTCCAAATTTGTTTTGTCCCTTGTTCTTCTTTTCCACAAAAATACCTTTACTTATGCACTGCTAATTTTTTCACTATAAATGAAATCATGTTAGTGTATGTTACAAAGGTACATAATCTAGTTTTGTTTGCTTTAATAGGTTAACAGTTTTTTATTTTTAAAAAATTCATTTTTTTGAGACAGTCTTATTTTGTTGCTTTCAGTTGAGCGCCATGGCGTCATAGCTCACAGCAACCTCAAACTTTCGGGCTCAAGTGATTCTCTTGTCTCAGCTTCCCAAGTAGCTGGGACTACAGGCACCCTCCACAACACTGGCTATTTTTAGAGATCCGGGTCTCACTCTTGCTCAGACTGGTGTGGAACTCCTGAGCTCAGGCATTCCACCCACCTCGACCTTCCAGAGTGCTAGGATTATAGGCAAGAGCCATTGTGCTTGGCCTTGGTAATACTTTTTTAAAAATTTAAGTTAATAGCTGGGCCTGGTAGCTCTCTCCTATAATGCTCACACTTTGGGACTCCCACAGTTTGAGACCAGCCTGAACAACATGGCGAGAGCCTGTCTCTACAAAATTAGAATAGTTTGCTGGGTTTGGTGGCACACACCTGTGGTCTCAGCTACTTTGCAGGCTGAGGCAGAAGGGCTGCTTAAGTCTAGGAGTTTGAGGTTGCCCTAAGCTATGATGACTCTAGCCTGGGCCATAGAGCATACCCTAAGAAGTAACTCCAGATAGATCACGATCCTATCACTATTTATCTATTAATATAATTTAATAATGATAGAGTACTCTTTTATCCCTGATCCTAGTTAAAATATGCCATGTTATGATATAGGGGCATTTTGATTTTAAGCTGCTGTCTGAAGATATTGAAGATGTAGTTTATTTAGAGCATGTAACTCACTCTTTGGGGAATATTAGAAAAGCACAGATTGAGTTGGACAGCTGACTTTTCAGTACCTTATGTCATTATAATTTGTGGACTACATTATAAATAGTAAATACTAGGAGATTTAATCAAATTAACCAGAATGGCAGAATTTATAATTATAGATTCAAGGCTAGATTGTTTTATTGTTTTGATTATATGTGGAGCTATTCTTTCAAGGTTTCAGGTACGTTCACCCACTTTCTTTCAAAAATGTCGGGACCAGCATTGGTATATTTCTCAATTGGAAGCTGCACAGACTAGTTATATCCAACAAATAAACAACCTTAAAGAGGTAAGGAAATAACGTCTATTTCTGGTTTATTGTTCTGAACTGTCCTTTTGGCTTGTTACATTTGTAATCAGATTTTGGATGTTTATTGTTTGTAATTTTGTAGAAAAATCTAGTTATCTTATTCCCTAGCCTTATCACATTTGAGCCTTTAGTTCTGCACCGTCCAGTTCAGTAGCCACATTTGAAGTGCATGTATTAGGCTTTGCAGTTATAGAACCTTTCCATCACTGCATAAAGTTACATTGCGCTAGTACTGCTCTAGTTTTAGGTAAAGTCTCTGAGTTTGTCACAGTGACTTAGATATTTCTCTTCTACAATTTATTTTGGATTTAGAGGACTCTAAGGTATACTTAGAAAGTTACCCTGTCTTGAACTCTCACTATGGTTGAATGAGCACTATGAAAAATCAGTTAATGAATTTTTACTTTGCAGTGGTAAACTAAACTATATAATTAGTGTTTCTTTCTTTATAGTGCAATTTGGAATGTTGCTGGAGGTTTAGAGTGCTGAGAGTGGTTAACAGATGAATAGATGATGAGGGAGGAAAATATGAATATATAAATACATACCTTCAGAGATTCTTACATTAAGTGCACTATTTAAAACTGTATTCACTATACAGTTTGTTCACTATATGTGTAGCTTGGGCTGGATATGCAAGAAGGAGGATAAGAATAAATGAGGTAGTTTATCTTTGTAATAGGTTTTTTCATAATCAAAAGGCAGGAGAAGTTGAGAAAAATGGTTTTAGGAACGTATGAATGCATTTTTTTTTTTTATTTTTTTTTTAACTGAAACCTTTTTTTTACTGTGCCAGTGAGGTACTGGTTATGACTTACTATTTGTGTTCTTGTTTTAAAAGAGACTTACTATTGAACTGTCTCGAACTCAAAAATCAAGAGATTTGTCACCACCAGATAATCATCATAGCCCCCAAAATGATGACGCTTCAGAGATACGAGCTAAGAAGTCTGCATGTTCTGATATGCTTCTTGAGGGTGGTCCTACTCCATCTTCTGTAAGGGAGGCCAAAGAGGATGAAGAAGATGAGGAGAAGATTCAGAATGAAGATTATCATGTAATAATTAGGCCAGTGTTAGATTTATTTTGTGTTTGATAAGAGAAACAATGGGGTCATGGCTTTTAACATATGATGTATTGATACAGTGGGCCAAAAATCTTGTTCATTGATTTTCATTATTAATGTATATATGCCCTTTCATAAATGTTACTATATTAGTGAGAAGTTGAATCAAAGCATTTCAAGGTTTTAAAAATTAGTTTAATGGCTCAGTGCCCATAACACAGTGGGCACCAGCCACGTATAACCAGAGGCTGGCGGGTTTGAACCTGGCCTGGGCCAGCTAAACAACAATGACATATGCAACAAAAAATAGCCGTGTGTTGTGGTGGGCACCTGTCATCCCAGCTACTGGGAGGCTGAGGCAAGAGAATCACTTAAGTCCTGGAGTTTAAGGTTGCTGGGCATTCTACTGAGGGTGACATGAGACTCTGTCTCAAAAAAATTTTTTTTTAGTTTATTGCAGAAAACTATTCATTGTATAAAACAGACTGTGATGGACATTCTAGAAACTAAACTATATAAATTGTGGATTTTAAAAATATATTTTTTATTTCCATTCAGGGTAACTAGTAGGCACTTTGTCATTGCATTATGTAGTAGAATGACATAGGATTTGGGAGACAGCCATATTTTGTCCCAGCTAAACAACATCCAATATAAGAATTCGAGAAGTGCTGTGGCTCATGCCTGTAATTCTAGCACTCTGGAAGGTGAAGCTGAGAGTTTAAGACTAGCTTGAACAAGAATAAAACCCCATCTTTAGAAAAATTTAACAGTGTCATGATAGGTGTTTATAGCCCCAGCTACTTGGGAGGCTGAGGCAGGAGGATGGCTTAAATCCAGTAGTTTGAGGTTGCTGTGAGCAAGGCTGATGCATTTAGCTTGGGCAACAGAGTGAGACTCTGCCTCAACAAAGTGAAGGAAAACAAAACAGAAGAACTCAAGCAGTGGTAGCTATTTTTAAGTAAGATGGGTGCAGAGACTAGTGAAGGTTTTTTGGTAGTAGTTGCTATCTTTTAAGATTAGAGAGAGGCCAGATATGGTGGCTCATATCTGTAATCCTAGGATTTGGGGAGACCAAGATGGAAGGATTACTGAGGCCAGGAGTTCAAGACTGGCCTGAGCAAGATCCCATCTCTCCAAAAAATTCACTGCATGTGGTATAATGCACCTCCAGTCCTAGCTACTCTGTAGGTTGAGGCACAAAGATCATTTAACCCACTAGATGGGGGTTGCGAGTTGTGATGATATCATAGCACTCTAGCCTGATTGTCAAAGCAAGACTCTGTCTCAGAAAATACATAAATAAATAAATAAAAAGAGTGACTTCAGTTTTATTTAAAATGAAGGAGCCAGTGGGAAGAGAGATTGAAGTTGAAGTTAAGTGCATTGACAACTAAAGAGATAATTGGGTTTGAGATGGAGCACTCAGGTTTAACAGTTGACAGATTGAGTAAAAGGAATGGTGGCGTTTATAGATAAGGCAGTTGAAAGCTGGGGTAGTTTATGCTTACTGACTTGTATTTTTTTCTGTGTAAATAGTTGATAGTGTTAGTTCATGACCTTGAGGATGATAAAGATCAGGCAAAATTTGTTACTCTGTGAGCAAACTCTGGAAGTTGACATTGAACAATGGAACATATGAAGCATTTCCACTTACACTGAGGGCCCAGCTGAAGTTGACAACCATAAATTATAATAGTAGTAGTACCAGTCAGTGTGGTTGTGTGATTTTTCTTTTTCTTTTTTTTTTTTTCTCTACAGGGCTCAACTGCCTAGGCACAGAAGCAGAGAATAGAAATGTGATAACTTTTTTCTTTAGTGCTTGCTTCATGGGCTGGCTGGGATGTTCAGCTGAGTAGAAATGTTTGGAATAGAAATCTTGTTTTCTTTGCCTTGATCTAGCATGAGCTGTCAGACGGAGATCTGGATCTGGATCTTGTATGTGAAGATGAAGTAAATCACCTCGATGGCAGTAGTTCCTCTGCTAGTTCCACAGCAACAAGTAACACAGAAGAAAATGATATTGACGAAGAAACTATGTGAGTATCCCACATAACTACCACTGTAAAGTGTCTAAGTGGTAATTGTTAGAAGTATATTAACTACTGTACTGGGGATACTCAGCAGTTTTTTTAATAATCAGTAGCTATTTTCTTCTCTCTCATCTCTGTATTCTAAGCCCAGAGTTTTTGTTTTAACTTTATTTTTTAGAGACCATGCCTAACTGTTTTGCCCAGGCTGGAGTACATTGGCATAACCATAGCCTCAAACTCTGGGCTTCAAATGAGTCCCACTCCTGAGGAGTGGGACTATAGGTATACACCACCATGCCTGGCTAATTTTTGTATTTTTTGTAGAGACAGGATCTTGCCATGTTGTCCAGGCTCATCTTGAACTCCTGGCCTCAAGTGATCTTCTTGTCTTTGCCTTCCAAATTGCTGGCAATAGGCATGAGCCATTGGGCCTGGCCTATTTTAACACTTAAATTTTAATTTTGAAATTATTTTATACTTAAGAAATGTTGCAAAAATATTACCTAAAATTTCCATATACATCACACAGATTCGTTCCCCAAATGCTAATATTTTGCTTTGTTATGTTCTTTTTTCTCTGTACATAATTTCTGAGACACTTACGTGAATATACTTCTGGTGTTTATTTTTTCTCCCTTCCCTTCCCTTCCCTTCCCTTCCCTTCCCTTCCCTTCCCTTCCCTTCCCTTCCCTTCCCTTCCCTTTCCATTCCTTTCCTTTCCTTTTTTTCCTTTCCTTTTTCCTTTCCTTTTTGCTTTCATTTTTCCTTTCCTTTCCTTTCCTTCCATCCCATCCCATCCCATCCCCACTGGGTAGAATGCCTTGGCTCCGTATCTCACAGCAACCTCATACTCCTGGGCTCAAGCAATCCTCTTACCTCTACTTCCCAAGTCCTGCTGGACTATAGGCACCTGCTATTAGTTTTTCTATTTTTAATAGTGATGGGATCTTGCCTTTGCTCAGGCTAGTCTCAAACTCCAGAGCTCGGGCAATATACCTGCCTTGGCCTTCTAGAGTGCTAGGATTACAGACAAGAGTCACTGTGCCTGGCCTGTGTACTTTCTTTAAATAAAAGAGATTTTTTTTTTTACATAACTATAATACAATTATCAAAATAAAGAAATTAACATCGAGGTTAATAATATATTAAAAAGTTGCTACTAATATGTATCCTTTGGTTCATGATCTATTCCAGGAGCACATGTTGCATTAGGTCTTAAATCTCTTCACTTTGCTTCAATCTGAATTTTTAAAAATTTGTTTTTTAAAACTAACACTTTGGAAAAATTAGAATTGTTATTTGAGGAAAATTCCTCAATATGGATTAAACTGAAGTTTCCTCATGATTAAATTGAATTTATGTACTTTTTTTTTTTTTTTTTTTTTTTTGTTGAGTCAGAGTCTTACTATGTTGCCCTTGGTAGAGTGCTGTAGCATCACAGCAACCCCAAACTCTTGGGCTTACGTGATTGTCTTGTCTCAGCCTCCCAAGTAGCTGGGACTATAGGCACCCACCACAATGCCTGGCTATTTTTTTGTTGTTATTATTGTTGTAATTGTCATTGTCGTTTGGCAGGCCTGGACTGGGTTCGAACTCTGCCAGCTGGCACTCTAACCGTGGGCTACAGATACATCTTTTTCAGAGCATCATATTAGAGTGGGGAGAGCATGTAATGTCAGCGTGTCCATTATAGGTGATTAATTTTGATCATTAGTTGGCATAGCATTTGCCAGGTTTCTCTACTCTAAAATTAGTACTTTTCCCATGGGCGGCACCTGTGGCTCAGTGAGTAGGGCACTGGCCCCATATACTGAGGGTGGCGGGTTCAAACCTGACCCTGGCTAAACTGCAACAAAAAATAGCCGGGCGTTGTGGCGGGTGCCTGTAGTCCCAGCTACTTGGGAGGCTGAGGCAATAGAATCACCTAAGCCCAAGAGCTGGAGGTTGCTGTGAGCTATGATGTCACGGCACTCTACCAAGGGTGACAAAACAAGACTGTCTCTAAAAAGTAAAAAAACATTCCCTACACTTTCTTCTAGTTTACAGAGGTCCTCAAACTATGGCTGCAGGCCACATCAGGCGGTGTGATTGTATTTGTTCCTGTTTTGTTATTTTACTTCAAAATAAGATATGTGCAGTGTGCATAGGAATTTGTTCATAGGTTTTCTTTTTTTTTTTTTTTAAACTATAGTCCAGCCCTCCAATGGTCTGAGGGACAGTGAACTGGCCCCCTGTTTAAAAAGTTTGAGGACCCCTATATCTAGTATTTTTATAGTTTCATGCCTTAAGTTTAAATCTTTAATCCAGTGAGAGTCTATCTTAGTTAATGGTGAAAAGTGTGGGTCTAGTTTCAGTCTTCTACAGGTTGCCAGCCAGTTTGATGAAAATACTTCAAATTGTACATAAAACCAGCACATTGGGGCGGTGCCTGTGGCTCAGTGAGTAGGGTGGCGGTTTCAAACCCAGCCCTGGCCAAACTGCAATAAAAAAAAATAGCCGGGCATTGTGGTGGGCGCCTGTAGTCCCAGCTGCTCAGGAGGCTGAGGCAAGAGAATCACCTAAGCCCAACAGCTGGAGGTTGCTGTGAGCTGTGACATTACTCAACTCCACTGAAGGCAACGAAGTGAGACTCTGCCGGTAAAAAAAAACAAAAAACAAAAAAAACAACCATCATTGCATTAATGTACACAGCTATAATTTAATAAATAAATAAATAAAATAAGTACTTTCCCTTTGTAATTGGTAGGTACTTTTTGGACCAGGTGTGGTGGCTTATGCCTGTAATCCTAGCACACTGCAAGGCCAGGGCAGATGAAATGCTTGAGCTCAGGAGTGAGAGACCCTGTCTCTATTTTTAAAAAAAAAAGATATTGTGGGGACATACTGTGAGACTGTAAATATCCTATTTCTCATACTTTTCTTTTGCTTACTAATTTTAATATCTGTTAATGATTCGTGCTCTAAAATGATTACTGTATTGATTGCCAAAAGATGATATTCTAATTTCATTATTCCTTCTATATTTATTAGCTAGAATTTAAGGACGTGCTTTCCCTCTACCCATTAATTGATTGCTTAATTTATTCATTAAAATGGATTTAGGGATTCTCCTGATTAAATCATTTAGTCCTTTACTATCCATATTTATTTATTGCCCAAATTATCTCAGATTTGGTCAGTGGGAACTTGTTACACCTAACTACTGTGCTTTTTAAACATGCCGCCATTATTTTTAAAGCACTTTTTACTTTCTTGTACTACTAGACATTTGAAGTTCATCTTGCACTTTCTTTGTCTCAGGGCTTAGAATTAGTTAGCTATTTCACAAAAGAGTAAAGGGAGAATTTAGATACCCGATATAAGTTCTTTTGATTCTTACAAATTAGCTCCTCAAAATAGACCATTTTCACTTATTGTTCCTCTTTTTGCATGTATATCAAATTGTTTAAAATGGGTTGGCTAGTTAAAATGTGAAGCCAAGGTATTTAAATGCCTAACTGAGAAGTCATTATTAAGTGAGATTTTGGAGATATAATATAGAATGGGTTAATTTGAATCAACTTGGAAAATTTATAGTTGATTCTTTCAGGGGTGTTCAACCTTTTTTCTTTTTTGCTGCACTTCAGAAGATGAGTTGTCTTAGGCCACACATTAAATACATGGGTAACTAAAAAGAAGGCCTGTGCATACTTTTTGTGAAATCCAATGCCAGAGATTAGCAAAACAATCCTCAAATAATCTGATACGGCCTGAAGGCTGTAGGTTCAACGTAACTGTGTGATTCTGTAAAGGGAACTCCAATTTGCTGATAGTTTAAACATGAAGTTATGTCTAAATTAATTTCTTTGTTATGTCTTTTTTTTTTTTTTTTGTAAAGACAGAGTCTCACTGTACTACCCTCTCATAGAGTGCCATGGCGTCACATGACTCACAGCAACCTCTAACTCTTGGGCTTAAGCGATTCTCTTGCCTCAGCCTCCCGAGCAGCTGGGACTACAGGCGCCTGCCACAATGCCCAACTATTATTTTGTTGCAGTTTGGCCAGGGCTCGGTTTGAACCTGCCACCCTCGGTATATGGGGCCGATAGCCTACTCACTGAGCCACAGGCACCATCCTGTTATGTCTTTTGACTTTATTTTTACATAATTCTGAAGGCAAATCGGTTTTTTAAAATTTATTTTTAATTAAATCATAGCTGTGTACAATAATGCAATCATGAGGTACAATGTGCTGGTTCCACATGCAGTCTGAAATATTTTCACCGAACTGGTTAACATAGGGCAAATTGAGTTGTTTTCTTTTGTTTTTTTAGCTCAGAAATGTTTATTGTCCAAGGGCCTAAATGATAGAACTGGGAACCAAAATCAGGACTTGTCTGCTTCTCATTTCTTTCTCCTTCCCTTTCCTTTCTTCCTTCCTTCCTTCCTTCCTTCCTTCTTTCCTTTTTTTTCTTTTCAATTTTTTTACCTTATTTAAATTTTTTTTTTTTTAATTGTTAAATCATAGCTGTGTACATTAGTGCAATCACCTGTACCCATTCTAAGATGCACCATAGATGTGGCCCCATCCATTACCCTCCCTCCACCAAAACCTCCCCCCTCCCTTCCCCTTCCTTGGCCCTTTCCCCATAGTCTTGTG